>BOPP01000037.1:2988866-3040162 GCA_017312745.1 Gryllus bimaculatus
TTTCATTAATGCAAATAAATAAGAAATGTATTGGTTGGACATTTTTGCGAGTCAGGAAAATTATTGTTAAAGTCTCATCCTTAATAATTAATTTCCTATAATATAGTGAAATTCCATTTATTTTGAGATTGTCGTTAACTTTGAATTTTGACGAAGTACAACTCTACATCCTGTAACATTTTTTTCGCCTAAATTAAAAATTGTAAGTTTGCGAAGAGCAATTTTTTGGCAAGCTTGCTAAAATATATAATATATATATTAATAACGCAAAACCGTGAAATTTACAATCTACAATTCAACGGTGGTTTTACGCGATTTAAAAGAAAACTGGAAGATAATGGCGCAATACTGGCCTCAGCGCGTCAACATTAATAGAGAAACATGTGTCAAGTCGTTGGGTATGACAATTCCCAAAAACAAAAAAAACAAAAAACGAAAAATACAAAAGTCACAAAGTTTGCGATTTATAAATCATTGGAGGCTGGTAGTGCAGTTATGGATTCAGATTCAGATTCGGATTCAGAGCTTCGAAATACACAGAGAAACATGTGCCAGGCAGGCACGCACGTTTTAAGTCCCGTTGGGAGCAATTGGTGTTTTAGTTCCTGTAAGAAGGTGATGCAGCAGAGCGCGCCGCCGAAATGTTTTCCACCATGTTATAAGGGAGTTATAAGGCCCTGTTCCAGCGCTTATCTACAGGTCCGCTGCTTATCGATTCAGTCCGGCATGAGAACATGTCCGACATGAGGGGGCTCGGGCGGATAGACGTAGTCGGCTAGCCCACTCTAGCGAGTGGCATACAGCAACTGCAGAAGACCACCGCGAGCAGTTCGACTACTGTCGTGGAAGCTTCCCTTATCACTCGGCAGATTCTTCACATTATTGGCACCCAGCGTGGCCGTGCGGTATCTCATCTTTGAGGAAGGCGGCCTGTCTGTGACCTTGTCCCTGGTATTTCTGGGACCGATCGGCGAGCCGAGGCCGTTGGTGAAGACGGAAGTGAACGAGATGTTGATCATGAACAAAGACCTGTCAGTGGAGCAATGGAATCGTGATGTTACCACCAATTAAAAGATGCTTTGGCTCACAAATGGCGCTGTGTGACTTTGAAAGTCAATGAGGTGATGGAATCATGACCCCTTTGACAGAGCCAAAGGTGAATTATTTTTTTGACTCTCAATTGTGATTCAGTGAAGTTAAAAATCGACCCACTCAATTATAATCTGGGAAAGTGAAAGCGAACAAAATGAAAAGTTACCGCACTGCCCTGCAGACCCACAGCACCTTAGTAAATACCAGGCAAAGGCCATAGTGTACTACAAAAGTGTCTGTCCAAAACAGAATGAGCCGTCAGCCATTGGCCAGGTCTCTCGGAACTTAATTCCATCGTACAAAACTGCTCTTCGACTACTGCCTCGGAGGTTTCGGAGGCTCCTTCTCCCTCGTCTGCTCCTTGGCATCACTCCCGCCGAGCGGGGCCGTGCGGTATCTCCGGTGCGCGGGAGTCGGCTTGCGGTCGGCGGGCTTCCCAGTGCCGGGGGCCGAGGCGAGGGCCGGGGCCGGCTGGTACCCACCCGACAGCTCGAGGGTGACGACGGAGGGCGCGAGCGAGACGCTGTCGCGCGCCGCCAGGCTGGAGAAGCGGCGCGAGCGCTGCGAGTCGCGCGCCGCGCGGGAGCCGGCGCTGGGCGCGAAGCTGCGCCGCGGCCCGCTCAGCAGGTCGGGCCGGCACTCGGCGCTCGCCACGCTCCTCCCTGTGAACGCCAGCGACAGCGACGGAACGACGACCGACCGCGCTGCGACAGCCGCGCGAAGCGGCGCAGCCGGCGACTTCTGGGGCACCGGAACACGGGGTTGCGCTCGTCATTGATTTCCTGTAAATTGTTTATTATTATGTATTCTTAGTTGTTATTATTATTATTTTATTATTATTAATTTCATTAATAAATTATTATTATTATTAATTATTCATTAATTATTGATGTAATTTATTATTTAATTATTAATTAATATAATATTATTATTATTATTATTATTAGTTATTATATTATGTTATTGATATTTATTGTTGTTGTGAGTACAGCCATTAAGCTCGTACCACGCTACACGATTAACGTTGTGTAATTCTTGCAGGATCATGCGTTTCCAGCCTGTATCCTTGGATACAACAAGGGTTGTTTAGGACTTGAGGTGTGAATTATGGAGATGAAGAGGATGATAGATAGGTGGAAGGGACGAATCACAAATATTTTATTTCGGATTATTTATTATTTATTATTTATTATTTATTATTTATTATTTATTATTTATTATTTATTATTATCATCATCATCATTAAAGTTATTACTTCTCTATCCAGGGCTGAGTTACCTGTCTCTGGAGGGGTAGGGCACAAAAAAGAACTTACCAGCTGAGTTAAAATGTGGCAAAACATTCACAATTTCTATTGTATATAACTTAAGTTTACTCTTGTTGTCAAAATCTTTGATATTCCTGTAGCACTATATTCACTGACAAACAATAATTTGCTAAACTGTCACATGTGAATGTTTCACATTCACTTATCTTAAACTATACTTCTTACAATTGTATTTTCTTATATATGTACTCATTTGTTCGTTCTAGAATTTCATTTGTCACTTCTTTCCACTTTTTCCTGCCTCTGGATAAAAGACCAATTATCACTAACAATTTCTCCTTGCCACCTTAATTGATGAATGATTCCGGGTAAATCAACTGCTAGGGAAAAGGGCAGTGTTGTGATTTCTTTTCATCCCGGGAGATTTGCGATTTCGATGGTGTAAAGGTTAGTGAATCGCACCGTTAGAGCGCGGGTTCGAAATCGATCAAAATCGTGGATTTTTAAGGCCAACAAAATTTTTCGTACGCCCTCCTTTGGAGAACAAGGGCTGTCTCATGTAGATTTACTGCATGTAAAAGATACTCAAAACTAAAAGACGAAAAGCCTCTAAGCTCAAGTCAAATCGCCTGTTTTCTTCGCCCAAGTTACACCTTTTTTCTTCGCTAGAGAGCGAAAGGGTAATAATAAAACTTGCTTAGTCAGGCGGAAGAGCAGGCCTGCGTGTTGTGTCGTGAAACAAGGCATCATTGATTGATTGATTATTCGATTGGTGATCCTCTCCCGATGGATGGAAATCAGATTGTCTACCACTCCAGGTATCTCCCCCAGCGGTGCACCGCCTCAGAAGGAATTAAGTCCAAGCTACAGACTGGCCTCCCGATTGAGTCTACCGTCTGAGACGGTGTGTGTGCTTAAAGGGGAACAAAAGAAGATAAGGACGAGGAAGAAATACGAGCGATTCGTGGCCCGTTTGTTAAGATACCGCTTCAGCATTCGCCTGGTGTTGATAAAAAGAAACTACGGATGGCTTCCGAATAGAGCAGTCAGCCGCTAGAATTCTCCTCCAGAGAGCGGCTCAGTTCGATATGTCATGAAGCTAGTGTCAAAAATTCCTCTAACATCGGGACTGGAACTCTACGTTTTCCCGGTCAGAGTCGATGAAGAGACAGTAGCAATACTCACTCGCATTTAACTCAGTGGGTCGCTGAAGAAATTTTAAAATTATTTTAAACTCCAGCAAAAAGGAGAAGAATAGTGAGAAATTATGTATCGTTAAAATATTTTATTAACATTAATTCCAGGTATTAACATTCACGAACAGTGAGATCCTTTTTTTGTCTGGTGCGATTAATCTATCGCAAGCCTATCATTGTACGTGAAGAGAAATATTTTTTCAGCACTCAAGCCTAGATACTAATACGTTCCCTCTGTATTTAAGGATGGGAAATCGTTAGTTTGCAAAACCGTAAAGAAGTCGTGACGGTATAAACAACCGAGTGCTGAAAAGTAAACAAAACACTTGATTGACGTAAATCAACATGACTGCCACTCCGCGTATTAAGAACGAACCCAAGATCATAAACTTGTAAGTTTCCATAAATTCATGCAAAAATAATACGAATTCGTACGAAAGACTTTGGAATACTCATTTCAAAATGGAGTCAGCTCCTATCGTCACCTCGTCAACATTTCATTTACACCAATGTGTTTATTGTCGTAATGCGTATCTTTATTGCTGATAGTATCTTATAATTAGGTCCAAACAGTTCCTATTAAATATATTACGTGAAATATAAAAGTAATTTTAACATTACTTATACCTGCGCACTCATCTTTTACACACGTAATTCAACGAGAGCTTTGGAAATTGTCGGTAAATTCGATTTATCTGAGAATATTCAAGGCACGAGTGGAATTTAATAGACTATTTTACAAATGAAATTTCATTAATTTCAAGAAAGTAATGATAAAAGAAATAAAACATTTATTTCCTTGCCCCAAGAATGGTAAAAAAAGTACTATGGTATAAAACTAAAGGAAATTAAGTGTTAAATGCGCAAATAAATTTATGTAAACGAATAATTATTTCGTTTTTATAATTTAAATATCAAAAGAGTCTTCACCGCAAATCATCAGTATTTCTCGGATCTTATAAGACACATCTAATTAGTATTGATTTCATCAGACACTTTGAAATGTTACAAGAAAGCTATTCCGCGACAAGTAGACTCTAACAATCCAAAATAATTAAGTACTCATACATTATTACTCTACAGTACGATTACAAAAAAACCCATTTAAAAGGACTTTTCGAGAGCCTCATTAACACATCGAAGTAGTGTTTTGCTTTGTTCTCTAGCATGTCTCTAAGATATCAGGTCGTTTATTTTTTTCTCATGTTTTTAGTTAGATTAGGGAACTTTCTGCTTCTTGATTAACAGAATAACGAGTTTATCGACGAAATATTTTTTTCCTTTCACGAACGATAACAAATATTTTCGGGCGCATTAACGCTGCTAGTCCAAAGAACATTTTAGAACACTTACACGTTTTCCTTACTACCAAATACTAGGGGAAATTATGATTTCAGTTAATGTTTTTGCATGACAGTTATTTTAATTAACTAAATAAAACATGTATTTTGCGGCGGTGGCTCCGAAATCTGTTTATCCCAATATAGCTCAACTTTGCTTAAAAAGTTTTTATTTTTAAAAATAGAATAAAACAAAATATCACACGTTACGATACAGATATTTTATGTCTCCCAGAAAAATCACACTTCTTTCTTTGTCACCATAGAGTCTACACAAAGCTGTCTTTCGTTTATAAAATATGAACTTATCGTCTTGTGTAATAAATTTTCTATATAATATTACTATTTATGTATTTATCCTGAAGATAGTGTCCAGAAAATCACTTTTATTTGTGCTCTGCAAGTTTAACGTAAATGAAAATGTGTAGTTGTGTCTCTCGTCAGGCACAGAATGTTTCATGAAAATAATATTATAAGAATGATAGAAACATTTGATAATCCGACAAATCAAATCGTAACAATACAGGTTAAGACTGGAGACGGAATAGTAATTCACATTTTTTATCCACTGTAAGTGGCAGGATCTTCCCATCCCCTCCAAATTGTTTTACAATTCTTTCATAATATTCTAAAAAAATCTAGACTCTTCTCGAAAAATCAAACGAACAATTGATCACCTCAATGTACTTCAAAACCGACTAAAACTCTGTTTAGATTCTTAAAACCTCTTGAAAGGCGACGATTTTTTTCATGAATGTTTTGGTCCGGTAAAATTGGACAGATCTTCATCACACATGTCCAACAGAATTTTCAACTCTAGCTACTTAGCTAGGTCGAGTTCAGCCACTGTCTGGAGGAGAATTTTAGCGGCCGACTGCTCCGATCGGGAGTGTTCCGTGGTTTCTCCAGTAAACACCGGGTGAGCCCTAGCCTAACAAATGGGCTACGAATCGCGCGCGGTCTTTACTTCCTCTTCCTTGTTCTATCCTCACCCTTTACTTACACATACTAATACTCACATACACTACTCTACCACACATGTCAGTCGGAAGTTAAGTTTGTTCCGGCTTTGGCGGTGCCCGCTGTTGGGAGATACATCGTTGGGAAAACCCCGCAACCTGAGGGGTATGTTGATGCCGGATGCTATTATGCTGCGAGCGTATATCGCCACCTTCCGCAATAAAAAAAACATACATTTCACTTATGGGACTTAGCTGCTGACGCTCTCAGAGTCACTAATCAATCAATCCGACATATGCACACGGACCAACATCGCTGACATGTGTTGAATGGAGAACATGAAAAATCTCTGTAAGTAAACGTTAATACAGATGAATTAAAGGAAGGGGTTGGGTAAAGAAAAATGTTGAACAAATGCTTTCACAAAATTATAATACGCACGGTTATGTAATAAACTTTGATGAAATTGAAAATGTTAAAGTGAAGTGATTTATTGAGCAGGCAAAGAATCAAACAGCTTAACTTAATATTTTTGTAGCCACGGTAATACATTTGAATCGAATGTAAGTGAGTTCCCTGAAAATTTGAGCAAAAATGTAGAATTTAAAAATAGATAAATATTTGACCAAATCATCTTTTGCACTAATGATTTGTAAATGTAGTGACAACTACTAAATTGTAAATGTAGTGACCACTATAGTAAGTAATAAGTAATCGTATTTTTTCTACAACTGTATAAAAAGACTGATTCTGCACACACTGCAATTGCAATTGCACACGTGAAGTAGATAGTTTTTAATATACGTTAAAACAGACGGTTTGCCAAGACAACTCTCTTGTTACTGTGAAATGAAGTACCTGACGCATGGATTAATTGTTTGATAAGTGATTTCTGTCGCGTCAACAGATAACGTCATTATTCCCATAAGTGTAGTACATTTTTGTATCTCGGGAGGAGGCTGTGATTATTCCGCGGTGGCTAGCGAGATCCGGCGCCGACATACCGTCGGCTTGCAGGATATACCCTCAAACATATATCTACCACCAGCGTAGCACCGCCGCAGCCGGCACAAGCTGTAAGCTCTGGGCTGGTCTCCCAGCAAGTGTGGTAGCGTAATGCATGTCAGTGTAAGTCAGAGTAAGTAAGGGCTGAAGATAGGAGAAAGAAGAGGAAGGTAAGATCACGCGTGGCCCGTTTGTTAGGGAACTGCTCCGGCATTCGCCTGGAATTGATCGGAGAAACCACGGAAAACTACCGATGACCGCAGCCGGCCGCTAGAATTCTCCTCCAGGAAGAAGCTGAATTCGACTGAGTAGTGTAAATAATTCTGCCACTATCGGGACTCGAACCCTATGATCTCCCGATCAGCGGCACTGCAGAGTCATCAACTGATGCCCTGAGCCACTTCAGGCTGTTTGGAGTTATTGAGATGGAGTTTACCCAAGAGGGAGGCGGCGGTGCGCGCGGAGAGGCGCGAGGCGCCCAGGCCGGGCAGCCCCTCGGCCGGCAGCTCCAGCCCCTTGTCCTGCAGGTAGCGGCCGATCACGGGCTCGGCCTCCGGGTGGCGCACCGCCATCTCCAGCAGCATGTTGAGCGCCGCGCGGTTCTGCTCCGTTTGCTCTCGCAGGTCGATGTCCCTCTGCGCACATCACACACAGCAAATATTTACTCTTCAATATCAACAATATAAGACCAATCATTGGTTCACATAAACATGAAAAACAGGTCTAAAACATATTAAAATTATACAGGAAATCTCAGAAAAATGTTATAATCTTCTAGGACATGAAGTGTCGAAGATAATAACAATTCCCAATGAATAAATCATGGGAAATCTCTTAAAATCAATGTTCATATGTGATATTAGGCAACGCGTGCCTACTAATTGGGGGCAAGTGTCACATGTGCAACTTCATTGTATTAGATTTCTTACCACACGTTTGTTGGTAAAATGATCACCTTCGACTTCCCTACATGCCCGAAGGTGTGTAACATTTATTTTTTAAACCGTGCATTTCAACATGTTTCCAATTCATGACTTTAAAATTATGTTTATTGAAGTAACTTATTAGAGACAAATTCAAAAATTATACGTTGATCCCTTGAACAAAAGAATCATTAACCAAAATATCAAAGCAAAACTGAAACATTCATTCTTTAAAATTAATTCGCATCCCCCCCATTATTATCGTTTTTTATGTTCCATCATTCATATTCTATAAAACACAAAATTTGTTTGAGAAAGTCAAGTATATTGTAAACAACATTCTCTACTTGGGCAATGAAGAAAAAATAAAAGAATTGGTATTTCAAACTAAATATTGAGATATGACAATATCCATAAGATATATGGTACATCTTTAGCCTGTAAACAACACATTTAAAAGTTGGAATTTATATATTTTCAATTGCAAAATAACAATATGGTGGAAGTCATAGTCAAACAGACACTAATACTAATATATTGACATTTCTGGGCTTGTTTTTGATCCAGATATAAATAACATATTTGTGACATTCCAGATTTTAACTATCAATTGGAAATAGTTTTACTGAAAAGTCCGAATTCACATATTGTGCAAATGGTATATTCGAGAAGAACCGTGGAAGACAAACCTGTCAGAGATTAGTAATCGTGTACGTAACATGAACTGGAAAAATGACTGTCAGATACTGTAGATGACCAATAATAAATTTGGTTAGAATTATTCACAGAACAAAAGAAACAAGGAGGTGAATTGATGCATATTGTATAGTTAAAACAAACGTAGCCTCCGACATGGACACATGAGAACAAATTGACGTGTACTTCATGATTTCATAGCACGTTTTAGAGAACTTGGTACTCGGAGTCCGTGAAAAGGATGTTCACTTGAAACATCACCATGGAAATTGGAAGTATTAATTGAATTGTAAATAATTATTACTTTATACGTCGCTTAAATACCTTTCATTGAGTTAGACTTGATGGAAAAGTTACAGAATCAGTAGTAAATGTTATCAATAAGTTTCTCATGAACTATATTGCACAATTCAAAATTATCGCAAGTGCACATTAAGGAAGAAAAAATCTCCTAGAAAACTTCTGAATTATTCGTCGTCAATACCTCGGAACCATCAACGCAGTTTGATTGTCATTATCCAGTGAGACCCACACCAACAAACGATACATTTGGTTTGAGGAAATATTAGTATTAACTTATGGGAATTTTTGAAAGACGTATATTTAAAAAAAATAATCAAACATTAATTTAGGAACGAAAGCTCTTAAATTTAAACTTTTTAATTAATAAAAAAATCACGAAAATTATGTTAAGGGTACATCCATATATACGTCCATATCCGTATATCCATTAAGTATTTAAATGACCAACAATAGAGTGCGACATACTAACATTTTTGTTGGAAAGATGATATACTATGTCATTTACATTTTGCATATTGCATATATACATGGAATATTATGCATTACTGGCTTGTAAAATTAAATTGTCTAATTCCAACAAATATTGGTTATATTATTAATGAATAGCTTTAGTTTTTCAAGTGAAATCCAATCTCGCATCCCAATCTTAGAAATAAAGTACAAAATGTTATTAATTCGTATCGGACAGCCCGTTAAATTCATTCAGCAAAAGATAAGTATTAAAATCGGCAGTGGGGGCCAACAAAATGAAAAAAATATTTAAAATTGGTTACAACATTTAAATTATTTAATGTGTTAATAAAAGTGGAAGGAAGTTTTTACTGAGCTCATTCTGAGCGTAAAGATAAATATTAAAAACATTTGATCAATATAACGAGCTGGAACGGGTTTTGAGTAGCGTGCCTAAACATAACATGAATGGGTAAATATTTATTTTTGTAAATATAAAACAAACGCATCATGGGATGTTTAAAGTAACATGAATGCTTATAACGTTTACATTTAAATTGAAATATAGTGAAAACAATTTCAAATGTCTTCAATTAAATATTCTATTGAACATTGAATACATGTATTTTCCTATCATAGAGATAAAGTCTTAAGTGACAAGTTGTGTCAGTTCCTGTTCCGTATCATCTACACTACTTTTCATTCCTCTTAAAACGTTAAAAACACATTAGTACCCGTAAATCTATCTCATAGTTAATGCATGTTTCGATTACATCATTCCGGCTTGTAAATGTGTTAATGTTGATATTTTTATCATCAGCAAACATTGTTACAGTATTTTTTTATTATTGAAGTTTTCCAAACAAATTTCAAAATTCTTCAATGTTAGATCTTGAATAAATGCCATGAACAATCTTGAAATGAATAAAGCTCTGCAAAATTTAGAGTGAAATTTACGTAAATTATTATTGAACCCAAATCCCTACACCGGCAAAATTCCTAAAGCTATCCGTGAATGTCATAATAATCGTCCCTGCAATGATCAGATATGCATATATCAGATGGTATCTAAACAGAAACAGAGCTATTTATAATGGCAATTAAAAATAGACTAGAAACTGTATTAAAAATAGACCGCGAATTATGAAGAGCATTTATTGTGATACACAAGAGTAGAAAAATGCACCAATAGCGGAGAAACAATTGAAAAATATAAATGCTCAGCTACACTGGATTGCCGTTTGCAAATTCTTCTGAAGTCACAGTGTATTGGCCAAGATACTTCAGCAGCAATTGGAACTGGGCGGGAATATTAGATCTTGGAAGGTCCCATATTACAAATAAAAGTATATTTATAGAAAAACATTTATACTCCGCGTGCGACGGAAAGAGAGAATACGTACATTTTATAGTGAAAGACTTGTAATAATAGAAAAACAGTGAAATTTTAGTTGACCATACATAGTTATTGACACATACTCTCTTGTTTAACCTTGACACATTGACTACAAAACAGAGACCGAGAAAAAATAAATGTTGAAGAACTTACTTTACAAACAAAATAACTATGAAAACTGCAGAACAACATAACTCCTGTTATATCGGCTGAAATGTGCAAATTTTCAAATGAAATCTTGAAGAAAATTAATTACCTCAACTAGTACTGAACTACGCACGGAAAGTAGTATTTCTCTTCTAAACTACTAAAGTAGTAGGTCTTGATCTTAGGAGGTTTCCCAATGTCTCGCGAACAGAATTAAGTCAACTTGGGGAATGGGATAGAACCACTTTCAACAGTCACTTTCCGTTTAGTACACTGCTGTAGTGGGAACGGGCAAATAACAACGATAAAAGTCAGCATAAATAATAATAATAATAATAGTAATAATACAATAACAATAATAATTATTCATTTCTGCAACATCCATCACAAAATCTAGTACCAATATACTCCGAATTAAACAGATTGGCACTTCATGGTCACGATTTGGTCGGAGAGAGTGAGAGACATTGTCATCCAATCGAAAGATTAGTTTCGACTTTTTTTGGTACTGAACCTCCTGATTGGATGTTTCTGTCCCCTTCTCCTCATGACATTGAAGAGCCCCTCTGTGTAAATCGGAGTATAGTGGAATGGTAAACCAGCCAGTCGCGTATATGTGTGTCTGCGTATGTGTGTTTGCGTGCGCGTGTGTGTGTGTTTGCGTGCGTGCGTGTGTGTTTGCGTGCGAGCGTGCGTGTGTGTCTGCGCGCGCGTGTCTGACTGAGTGTGTGTGTGTGTGCGTGTGTGTGTCTGTGCGTGCGTGTGTGTGTGTGTGTGCGTGTGTGTCTGTATGTGTGTGTGACTGCGTGAGTGTGTCTGCGTAGGTGTGTGTCTACGTACGTGTGTGTCTGCGTTGTGTGTCTGCATATGTGTGTGTGTGTGTGTCTGCGTGTGAGTGTGTTTGCGTGCGTGTGTGGCTTACCTCCTCGAGGGAGGTGTCGGTCGTCTTGCGTCGGCCGCGCAGCTCCTTGGTGAGCGCGCGCACCTGCTTGAGGGCGCGCTCGATCTTCACGTCCTGCTCGTCCAGCTCCTTCTCCAGCTCCGCCACCTCGCGCTGCTTCTCATCCAGCTGCGCGCGCGCCTCCGCTTCCTCCTCCATCACCTCCGCGTGCATCCCCTCCATCGCCTGCCCATCGCGCGCACACACAACACACAAGGCTTGTTTATGCCAAATGCAAGATGTGTCATAATAAATGTTACAAATTTCTACGACATGCCGACGTGTCTTCTATGGCAGGTTGAAGATTATAACTTTTTGACGTGAACATACACAAGGAAATTTCTTAAACGGAAGTTCCATCGGTTCCGTTTTCTCCAGATTTGTCCATCTTTAACAAGTGTTTGGCAAGTATACTTTGCCTACCATTTAGTGAAAAGTCTCACAGGTATAACTTCGTTCTATAATATTTCCCACCACATGTTTATTGTCATTACATTATTGACGTCTCCCCCACGTTACATGTCATAGAAGTTTGTAACATTTATCCTGTAGTTATTTATGGTTAATGTACCATACGGCATCTAATTGCATGGACGTTAATTAATGTCTGAGTTTAATTTACATATATTTAAGGTCAGACGCAGGTATTGCAAATCGTAGACGTTTCATTCTGAAGTGGTGACTTTCGTCTCTGCCAGTAAGAAGGCCGTTATCGCTGCGACAGGAGGGGGTGAAAGGGATATCTGATGAACGCTTCCAGTTCTGTGATCTTCCGGGCAGCAGTCGGAGCCTGGCAGGCTGTCGCTGGCTGGCAATGTCTACTGATTATACCGATTGCGGGCAGATCCGGAGTCAGATCAGTCGCCCTCTGCAGGCTAGGCTGCTTGGCAGCTGCGTTGATTTATTCGTCCGAGGGGTAGCAGCCCGCTGAGAAGGACGGGGTCCTCCGCTCTGAGAGAGGCCGGGGGGAGGGGACGGTCTCGTCTGCATGAAGGCGGCTCCCAACATTCTGTATTCGGCGAGTAGCAAGCGACCGCTAGCTGAATCCCGCGAAGTTAGGATGAGTCGCTTGCTATTTGCCGGGCGACGAACGTTTTGTGCTTGTGGAGCCGCCTTGAGATAGTTTCGTGTCTTTGACGCCGGCGGAAACTAGCGATGCAAAACAGCACATACTTTTTCAAATTATTTATAACTTTTTCAGATTTCAAAAATTATTATGAATTCAACGAAAATAATACTTGCTCCATTCTTTTAATCTTCTCCTTCCTTTCTTCAACTACTAGTTTTTTCCAAAAATATCCAGGAACGTTTTCAGAGATCTGATACTTTAGATTTAATTTTTGAACATTAATCTGTATTTCCATTGAACTTTTGAAATGCTAGAGCCACGATTAATGGATGAAAATCACTACATTTGTTCTGAATTAAGAG
This sequence comes from Gryllus bimaculatus, assembly GCA_017312745.1. Taxonomy (NCBI): domain Eukaryota; kingdom Metazoa; phylum Arthropoda; class Insecta; order Orthoptera; family Gryllidae; genus Gryllus; species Gryllus bimaculatus. Next base: position 3,002,013 of record BOPP01000037.1, read on the forward strand.
GAAATGTCACACTATATCTCAAAACGAAATACTATAGATGTTCACGCGTGCTATTTTCTGAGTATGAACACTGACTGGTGGTTTGCTAGTGGTTAAGTGAATGAAATAATCAATTTATATTGAGGTATTTGTACTTTCTCTTGGATGCATATTTCTAATCTCAATCTTTTGTAAGCTGAAGAAGACTCCGAATTTGCGGTCGAAACATTGTTCACGGATTCTATTGACAATGTATTATTAAAAAGAAATTTACGTTATCCCATTGTGGATGTGCGCGTTTAATTATGTTCGATAATATGTTTCCATTTAGTGATAAATCCCCCGTATGCCTTGTTGACGGCAACCAGTGTCTGTACGTAGAAGCTTCGTGAGCGGTTTTTGCAAACTTAGAAGCAATAAGACGAACTGTTTTTGTCTCGTATCACACATTTCGAAAGCTTGCTAGTATGAGGCACGATTTCATATGACATCAGATCACCGTTAGTCTCGAACATATTGACAGCTCAGTGCACATTAACAATGTCCTTAAAGCAGAAGCTCTACTTTTCGAAATGGTCCACGAGTTTGGCTAAGCGCCATGCTAATCCTCCCATCATCAAACTTATCACGAATAGAAATTGGCTGAGAGTGTGGAATGCTAAGTGTTATTTTGCATTGTAAATCTAAAGAAACTATTCCAGCTGCGTGGAATTGGGTGTCAGAGACAATTATTAATATTCACTGCTAGGAGGTACTACTACATCTATTGCCTCGCGTGAACAAGCTACGGACGACGATGCGAGAGTCCGCAATGTAGCCCATTTTAAAAACATTCCTTACACGTAAACATGACATTAAATTCGACCTCAAAACGTGCGTTCGTCATACGCACCAATTAAACGAGTCGACGTAGTGCAAGATTTGTACGTTCTGCAACTTCCCTTGCGGCTGATTTTTCGGAATAGATTGCCACCCTGGAGCCCTTAAAAGAGTACCCGCCATTGCTGGTCAGAACATTGGCCCGTAATTCGCGCTGTGGCTCACCTTCAGCTCGACGTCCTCGTCCTTGATGACGGAGCGCGAGTGCCGCATCTCCTCCAGCACTATCGACACCTCGTTCTCCAGCTCCTTCTTCTCCTGGTACTCGGGGGCTGCGGGCAGCACGCAAGTCAGCGGGCGACGCGGTGGGCGGCGGGCCCGAGCAGGAAGGACAACGGTGCGTGGAGGGTGCAAGAAAGGAAGAAGCCGAAGGGAAGAAGCAGAAAAGAACAAACCAAGGTGTATTGGTTGACTGATTATTTTCGTGTTTTCGGGTGGCTATTTTATATGGTCATTAACTCTGATCATTAGTCTCGTAAGTGCACTTCATGTCTTATCAAGGGATGTGGTGGTGTTCTTTCCCCGCTGGATGGCGAGATCCGGCGTCGATCTACACGTCGGCTTGAGGAGTTTCCTCAACCAGATGTAATAAGCATAAACGGGACAACCTCTAAGATCCTGGTGGGTCTCCCTACATGAGCGGTAGTGAAGTACGAGTACGAAATTGTCAGTGTGAGAGTGGCTAAAACAAGGTATATGGGTGTGGATAGGACAAGGAAGAAAAAAACAGATTGCGCGCGGACCGTGGCCTGTTTGTTAGTGTACCACCCAGCATTCGCGTAGTGTTGATTGGATAAATCACGGAATACTACCGACCAGAGCAGCTGGCTGCTAGAATTGTCCTCTATATGGCAGCTGAATTCGACCTAGCTATCTAGCCAGAGTCGAAAATCCTGTCACCGACGGGGCTCAAACCCTAAGACTTCCGGGTTGGAGGCATTGCACTGACATCAATGGCTCATCCGGTGAGACGGAAACGTAAATAAGACGAGTTCAATAGAGAAGAGAATGCACATGAAGAGAGGAGGAAAAGAACGGATATATAAATAAAATATTTAATGTTTGTTATTAGTATGGCTTAAAATTTGTGAGAAAACTCAATAGCTGCATTATTAGAACAGTATCTCAACGGTAACTGTTGTGGGGTTCTTCCTGTGGGACATGCAGTTGAGTTAAAAAGAGTGAACGAAATCTAACGAGAAACTCGGAAAGTGCCTCATAAGAAAAAAAGGTGCCGAAATAAACCTATCGCCAAGAATGCTTATTTGAAACAAGGTTGACTTTTTGGTGTAGATTTTGTAGTGATTGATGCATTGCGGAAAGATTAAAGCCGCCACGCAATATCTATCTCACTCGAGAGATGAAGAATCAAAATGCTAACGTGGTCTGACACCACCGGCGGGCGTATTCATATTACAAAAAAATGTGACAGCTGATTACCCAGCATTGCCTGAGTATTTAGCATAAACATTGAGCCTCCTCGTAGCCGACCTAGAAGTCCGAGATAGCTAGAGTGAGTGACATATCAGCGCCTCAGCCAGAAGAATCGCGGGCTCGAGTCCCGCTGTAGGCATGGGTGTTCGTCTTTTGTGTATTATATATGGGTCATATTGCGGTTGAGCCTTGAGTCTGCTGACCACAAGCCGAGGAGCCCGCAAGTGTATCTAGTGTAAAAGGTTAATATGTGCTTCTTTGAGGGACATAATGAGTATCCAGCGCGGATAGCCGAAATCGGCATCCCCTAAAGTCGGAAAGAGCCCTGGGAAGAAAAAAAATAAGCCGTCTCATACGCCCCGCACGCCCTGTCCGTCTTTCCAGTGCTATCGCGGCCGCATTTCCAGTCCCGCCATCTAGCGCCCTCCGCTCGCCATGATCCTCCGGCTCGTGTGCTCCCGCCGATTATTTCCATTCATTCTTCTCGGTTCGTTTTTTCGTCCGCTCCCTCTTTCCACTCTGCCCGCTCCTCTTCTTCCTTTCGCTTCTTTCGCTCCGCTCACTATTTCCGCTCATTCTGCTCCACTCATTCCTTTCTCCACCTGCTCTTTCGCTCGCCCTCCCCGGCTTTGCTCGCACCCACTGTCCCGCTCTGACCTCCGCTTTGCCAGGCAATGCCAGGCCACAATGCCACCCAGATGCACGAGGACTACATTTCACTAAATGTATTTTTAAAACGCTTTTTGCTGTAACATTTTGAATTTCAACTAAGGAAGTTTTATTTTTCGCTGCTCATATATTCTTGTTAAATATGGGAGCAAACCCTGCATTGGTTCTTAAGTTTTTGTGACAAACATACATATTCTCACTTTTAAATAATTTTATATAATAGTATTCCTAAACAAGGTCTTTAGGGTTTCGAGTGTACTGTGCCAATTTAATTAGATTCTATAATATATTATAGATCCGTTTTGGATACTTCGTAATCTAATACATTCATTGAATATGCAAATGATGAAAATATATTAACATTTATAGCAACAATTTTTACGTCAATCATTTTTATTTATATTTTTGAAATTCAATTTGTTAAAATTTTAATTTTTGTATATTGCTGAATAAAAACATTATTTCAGCATATGTTGAAAATTTTTTAAAATTACCAGGATTACGCATTATGAACTATGATTTTCCCATCCGAATGTAACGCAGCATAACACAGCCTCGAACCCTTCCCCCTCTTTCGCATTACGTAATTTACGGATGATCCCTACTAAAAATAAATTTTCAACATAATACATTTACCTAACTCGTTTATCTTCGAGCACATAAATTTTAAAGAGAAATATCTCTGAAACATGTTTATAGTTCATTCCTAAATCAGGTTTCATTATCATCATTCAGATGAATCAAGTCGTAAGGACTAGGAAAGCCAGTTTATTATTTCACAGTGTTCATTGCTGTAGGTACCTTGAAACCCTCCAAAATGCGCTGTTTTCTACAACTCTTCCAGAATAATCTAGAGGATCCGTCTAACAATTGTATGGAGTTTTTGTCCGGTAAAGCGCTCAGCGATCGACTAGTCAAGATCGTCTGCGCATGCGCACATGCACAAAAATGATGTGAAACTTGAACTGCACATGCTCAGAAAATCGATAGTGCTGTCGATTGTTGTAACGCGTCGCCGTGTAAAAACTTCCTAATGTTAATTGAGTCGAACGATCGGGAGCAATCAAATAAGCTAATCTCTTCTGTAATAACCTAAAGCCACGAATGTATCTCAATGGAATACAGCCTCTCCAAAAACTTTTTTTTTCGATAATCGTCTTAGAAAGTTCTGATAGGATCCAAACGACCTGGACATTTCCTCGTCGTTAGTCCCAATCGCGTTGAATAACACCTCGTTAGCCCCGAATTGTGGTGGAGGTCTATTTGCACACCACAAGCAGCATTTTCAATTGACAATATGCAACATGATAGATATAAATGTGTGCGAGCCAGTGTGCGAGCTCCCTAGCTTGCACGGCGGCATGGAAATCTATAGTTTTTTTTTTTTAAAGAGGCGACATCGTTCCGCGGCTTTTCCGTGACCTCGACCAGAGCGTCGTGGCATCTTCGGCATGTCCTTATGTCAGATAACGTGTGGAGTTATGAGCATGAACTGGGGGCACATGAAGGAATGAGAGAGAGCTGCCTGAAGCAAAGCCGCTTCGTCTTTTTCATACCACTTCACTAGTGATCGGTTTTGAATCCTAATGTTCAGAATAGAAACCTAGCGCACTGCTCACTTAAAATAAAATATTATTTCATATTTTAATTGCAATTTGAAAACACGAATATCTCCAAAATATAATCGCAAATGGAAGACGAGTTGCAGGATATCAAAGTCGCTAGAAGAGGGCGTAGTGAGGAGAGAGCACACACGATGATGAGAAAGAGAAACAGGACGTTCGTCCACTGTCTGATAAAGACGTTTATCGACCGGCTGCTCTGATCGGTAGTTTTTCCGTGTTTTCTTCGATCAACACCTGGCGAACGCAGGAGCAATACCCTAACAAACGGGCCACGGACTGCGCGCGATCATGCCTTCCTTTTCCTTGTCCTTTTATCTTCCGTTATACACACATGCACGACACTACCACACACATCGGGAGAATTGTCGGATTCTTCGATCTTCTGAGAGTCTCGCTGGGGAGATATCTGCAAGGGGAAGTCCCCGAGCTTGTGTGTAGGTCATCAATCAGCGTAGGAGGAACACCACCATTTCCCGCGACAAAACATTCACTACACTGACGGCATTCACGACCTTAGCAGTTGACGTGACCGTAAACATCAATCATCAAAAAAGAAGTGCTAAGGAAAATTATGTTGTAGATTGATAATTACTACTGATTAGAGATCAAAAAATGTATGATACTTTGTATACGCATTTCTGCGTAACACTTTTACCAATAGAAGAAGTAATTGGATTATCGATTATCTATGGAGTACGCAAGAGAGGGAGAGGACAAACAAAAGAAAAGTAGCCTACAGAGAAACAAAGAGAAATAGCTTTTAAAAATAGCAGCGCGGGAGAAGAAGATGTAGGATATCATGCTCAATACTTCATAGCGAATATACTTGTCTGAAACGAGTAAATTAAGAAGAGAAAAGGAAACGGAAAATAATAAATAATAAGAATAAGGATTTTAACCACAATCTACACTAAAAAACATGACAACTATCTCCGGTTCTTTCAAAAGAGAATTAAGAAAAAAGGAAACGGAAACTATTCTTTATATTCTTTAAGTTTCAAAAATAATTTGCCTCGTTCAAGAAAGAGGGCACCAATTAATTATTTTTTTTAAGTAAAGGTGTTAGTCTCCACGTTATTACTAATCATTCCAATGATTGCATTGAGCGCAATAGTTTTCAAATTGTTTTCATTTGATTAGCCGATGGCAATAACTAGCAATATGTTTAAACCAGAGGTTTCGTCTAATGTTTCTCTATTGTATCTAAGTTCACTTCACTCCAGTGTCAATATTAAATTATTATTATTTTCAGAAATACACATAATGAGGTATATTTAAAATCTGACCATACACTGTCTCAAAGAATTTTGAAATCTGAATTTATTTGTAAGTCCATAAAGTCACGTTTTCTTAGAAAGTGGAAAAGTTAAATGTTATAAAATTCAGTTGGGGTGATACCATTTCTCCCTTGAGATTTTTTATTAAGGTTAAAGGTTCTTTTCATAATTATTCACAAAATTTAAAATGGTATATTTTGGAGACATCTTTAGATCTCTGAAGTAAACAATAATAATAATAATAATAAAATAAAAGTGTAGCAAAATAAAATATATATTGTAGTAAATAATTTTTCGTACATTATATTGTGAATATCGGCGATACAGACATTTTTCAACATTTCGAGAAATAATAGTTTTGGTACTTGAGTAATTTGAGTTGTTTTGTTTATTTTCTCGCCTTTTTGAATAGATGTAAAATAATCTGATATATTTTGAATAGTTAGCAAATATTTCAAATAAAAAGTTAGGGATAAGAGATACTGTTATCATGCATTGCTTGTCTAGTGTCATTATAGTGTTTAAGGAAACTCTACAAAGATACAAATTGTGATGCAGAAATGTAGTACTATCAGCATATCATCTTAATATTTTAGATTCCTCCTCATTCCTTCAAATGCCAATAATTAACGAAAACAGAATGAATGCTAAATGTTTCTATTAAAGGCTTATAAGTAGGCACTTTACACAGTTATTGCTTTTGAATGAGTATTTTTATTGTATATTTTTAACAGAAGATTTTGAAGCGAGGTAACAGGGAGGGCTTAAAGGACATCACCTTCCTCCTCCACTGCGCTCAGGTTCTTCTTGTAGGCGTCGTTGGTAGCGTTGAGCACTTTCAAGGTGTTTTCCAGCGCTTGGATTTCCTTCTCGGCTTTCCGAATCTCAGCGTCCAACTCGTCGCCCTTCAGTTGCAGCAAGTACTTTTCTTGCGCCAGCTGGAAATGAAGAAGTAGCTTGATTCATTTAAGTTACAAGCGAGAAGGCTGAGGCAGGTCATGACCATCATCACGTGTTTCAATTTTGTTTATTGCTGACGGAAATTGATCATGTGGAAGTCCTCTCATTACCGGCAGAATTAAATATATCGTATTAGTAATTTCTCTAATGTTATTTCCAGGTATTTCTACCATTTATACTATTACAATATTAATTACGAGTATCTCTGTAATATTATTTTTATATCTAAAATTTTTATGACTTTGTTGAAAGCAATTCAGTTGCCAATTGAAAATTTGAACTTTTGATCAGAACTACAGATCTGATAATGTGAAATAAACTTTCCGGAAAGATGTACATCCAATAGAATGTTATAAAATATTTTAAATAGATTATAAATGGACAATATTAAAATTGTAAAATAGTTACATTTTACTCGTATTCTTTTGTAGATGATGCAGACTCTAGGACCTTTATTAGAGTGAGAAAAGGACTGATTTTCATAAGTTGTGTACTCTTCTTCCATTAGCTGGGTCTGAACTGCTGCGTATCTCCCCCGTCTCATCCGCCCTGCCTTATCTCTCCCTGCTCACCCACACCCCGCTTTATTTTACTTTGTCTCTCTCCAACACGACGTTTTTGCTATGATTATTGTTGTTAACACAATATTTGCTGTGGGTAGCTGTAATCAGATGCATTGTTTTATTCTCCTGACAAACTTCCAGTAATGATTTTGATCTTGAATTTCCTGGAAGCGTAATTGTGTTGGATGAATGAGTAAAAACGCATGATCATTAAAAAATTATCTTATGAACGGTAGTAAATTTCTTCAAAGTTTTCACCTAGTACGCAAAAAACCAGAAGAGTGCACATTTAAAAGTACTTTTAGGAGATAGGAAAGGGTGTAGGGAAGCTTTATGAAATGTCATGCAAACAGTATTGTGTACAAAATTTCATTAAAATCGTAATAAAACTGTAGATGTGTATGAAAAAACAATCAAGCATTACTCTTTATGTACAAGAAAATTATGATTTGAAAAAAATTAGCATACTTTATACCCGCAAAACACTCCATCTTTCAATGAAAACCACGTCGAAATCGATTTAGCCGCACCGCAAATTATGCAGGCAAATAAACAAAAAATAATAGGAATTGATATGGTTTTCACATCATACAAGGAAGCAAATGAGATTGTAAAAGGCAATAATTTTGAAATGACACATGCACTCATATTTTAATTATATAGATGAATTACGAACAGGTTTGGGATGGTCGAGGTGGCTAGACTGTGTGACGACTCAGCGCCTCGGTCAGAAGAGCCGCGGGTTCGAGTCCCACCGTGGTCACGGTTGTTTGTCCGTTGTCTTTCATGTATGTGTGTTGTCGCGGAAGGCCTTGTGAGTCTGCTGACCACAGACCGAGGATCCCGCAAGTGCGCCTAGTGTAAAGGTTAATTTGTATCCCCTTGAAGGACATAGTGGGTATCCGACGCGGAGAGTCAAAATCGACATCTCCTGAAGCTGAAAGAAGCCCCAAGAATTTAAAAAAATTGAAATGGTTTAAATGTCTCGAGTTTGAATTCCCGCGATTATGTAAGCTCTTTGACGAAGAGCTGCAAAATTCCTGCGGAACTTTGCTTCACGTGACAGTATGATCACTTGCCGAATCTTATCAGGTTTCTCTGTTTCTTCTATGTATGTTTACCTCGCTGTTGGTGAGTGTAAATGAACATTCGCTATTGGTATTTCGCTAGCTTCTCCGTAGAGTCTGTGCTTCATTTATGGACTGCACCTTCATATATTGTAGTTTGGAGTAATATCAAACACACTCATATTGGGGGCAATAGCCGATGACAATGTTAATCGCGTGAGCTCGTAGTCAGCTTTTGACACAGGTTTCTTCATTAGTGTTGTACTCCAGTAAACTTTTTCGCGAGTGCTCGGAAGTAGTAACATTTCGTGGAATCGAGCTGCCGTCTTGAGTGTCATTATCTTGAGATTCATAAAAGACGTATGTGTGTTGTGTCGACAGCCTGTACATATATGGGGCAGGACGGTGTTCAAATACTTCAAGTGCTTAGACTGTTGGGTTCTTGGCATCCACCATACCAGAATGAGCGAGTTTCTCCTCTGAGGAGGCTTAGCAAGCGCTCGACAGAATTTAAGATTAACAAGATCAAGAGGTATGTGGCATCCGCTCTTCTACTTGAAAACTGGTAAGAATTTTTCAGTCTCGTTGTTACTTTGAAGGCTATTGTAACAGTTACTTTCCGATAAGATTTCTGTTCTGTTCTGTGCGCATTCAATTAACATTGAACATTTGAGCTTATCTAATGGTCGGGATATTGTGTAAATATTGCAAATAAGAACAGTGATCATATTTGTTGTAGGTTTGTTGTTATTGTTGTTGTTCTTGTAGCATGTTCTGACTCGCTAAGCATATGTTACGGAACACACTTCAGAGTAGCAAGAATCTTGTTAAATATGATTTCAAGAAGAAATATAATGGATTGAAAATAAGTTAGGAGAAATTCCTGGTGCCTTTAACCCTTATCCTATGAAACCCTTTCTTTAACAATTTTAGACCTGTTACATATTTAAAAATAATATTAATAACTTGATAAGGAATAAATATATTATTAAATATTTTTCTTTAGATAATAGAACCTTTAGATAATGTGGAAAGAGTGGCCTTTTAACTCTAAGCGGTGCAAACGTTTCCCCACTTTCCAATATCTTTTCAGGCACTTCAATTTTTTGACGCACATGTAGGTATTCGTTAATCTTTCATGGACATTATAACACTTTAAAGTAGTTAATGGAGGTACGAGTGGTAAGTTGACAATATATTATGTACGTCAATGTTTGTCCCACTGAATGGATAACCCCCCATTGGAAGTTCAAAATACATTTAAAACTATCAGAGGCATTTGAATAAGTAAACTCATTCTCGTTTGCCTTCCTCCTCCTTCAAATAATCATTTAAAGTTATTTTATTGCAATGCCAATATGAATACGAGGTTTTAAAACTGTTTTTTAAATATAAAATACGGTTTCATTATCAGAAAGTTCTTCATTATCAGGGCTCTGTAATAAGAGCTTTTCTGCCGAAAATTCGCCGTTTTTTCGCACAGCATTACATCACTTTCCATTATTTTTAGTTCTTTTTTAAGCGCGTGAAAGTAAAAACATTGGTATCATCTCATTGGCGCTCCCGAACTTGAATTTCAAATTTTACTTTTTCGCCCTTATGAAGGTACTTTCTAAGAAAACAAATTTATGTAATCGTGCGCCTAAAACGGCGAATTTTTGGCAGAAATTCTCTTACTGTCGGGGTCTGGTGATTAAATCTGGCGAAGAAAATGTGGTAAAATCATATAGCTATATTTAGTAAATTACTTCCTCTAACTCGTGGTGTAGCTCCATGTTTTGTGGATCATTGTTTTAGAAATGAAACGTGTAGTGCTACCTATAGTAATTATTTACAATATAACCAATTATAAGTTAAGTTACTGCCTGAATATATAAACTTTAATATTATATTAGTACAGGCGGCATACAATTCTGATAATTAAATATCTAGTTGTCTTGAAAACGTGAAAACGAAAAAAATGAAGTATCAACTTAAAAAATTAACTTTTAAAATTAAAAAAATTGTTTCCCTAGATTTTTTTATGTATTAGCGTGCACACGCCCCTCAATTTAAAGCCCAAATACTTGAATATCAATGATAATGATTTATGGAAAAATAATTTCTAGTATTTTATGACGATTTTTAGGATATTTATGCAGAAAAAATATTGAATAATTCAACGGACAATATAAAACTTACTGTTTAACTTCAGAGAATCGGTTCATGACTTCTGGAATATTAAAATATTAGTGTTTAACGTATCGAGTCTTATTAGTCTAAGCTCGCATATTAAATAAAGCATATTATTATTATATTATTATTATTATGATTATTATTATTATTATTTATTATTATATTATTATTATTATATTATTATTATTATTATATTATTATTATTATTATTATTATTACTTATTATCTATTATTATTTTATTATTATTATTATTATTATTTTTTATTATTATTATTATTATTATTATTATTATTATTAGTCTATAGATATTAGTCTTAAAAGTATCGAAAATTAACTTAAAATTGCTTCGAAACCGAGTTTGAGCCAACTTTATAACATAGTATCCTAAAAACCTTATTTCAGTCCAAGTATGGTTTTCCCTTCCATGCTTCTGATTTAAAAACACATAAAAAATCTGTATTGCGTATATTTTTATGAATAAAAATAGTTTTTCATAGTTTCAGTAAGTTTACAGATACTTGAGGAAAATCTGTCCGGTTAGTCATGAAAACATCATTAATTCTTGCCAACTCATTCATTCAACCATTTATTCACTCGTCTTTTATTCATTTTTGTTTATGTCAATCATTCACTCTCGCACACTCTCGCAATCACTGTCACTGTCACTGTCACTCACTTTCACTCACACACACACAGGTTTAATTTATGTCTAACTTGTGTCTAACTTGTCTAATTTATTTACTCATACACAAATGTTTCATTCAGATATCTCTCACGCCTTTGTTCATTCACAGGGGCATTCACACGGCATTCATTCATTCGTTCGTTTATTTTGACGACTTTCATTAATTCATTCTTACAACTTTCATTAATTAATTCTTTCTTTCACTCACACACTGATTCTTGGTTGCGTCATTGAGTTCTTGGAATGAAAGCTGAGGGGGAGGGGGTTGATCCGCACCTGCACGCGCACTGTGGCCACGTCCTGCAGCTGGCCGTCGTCGTCGTGGCCCAGCGCCGTCTGCGCGATGGCGAACTTGTTGCGCAGCTGGTCGGTGCGCAGGCGGCGGTGGTTCACCTCGAGGTTGAGGCGCGCGCTCTCCTCCGCCACGCAGCGCTTCTTCGTCGTCATCATGTCCGAGTGCAGCGCGATCTCCACCTTGCGCTCGCGCATCAGCTGCGGCACCAGCGAAGGCAGAAACTCCCACCGTGTCCTCGCGCGACGCAAGCGAAAGCAAAAACCATAATTGGATACAATGCACTTATCCAACAAGAATTGTTGGATACGTGTCACAAACACAAGTGTTGGATAAGTGTTGTTTCAAACAAATGTTTGAAAGCTGTTTCCATGTTCAGTGATTTCAATAAAATGTCAGATATTAAGGGCGCTATTATATTAATTCACACTAAATTTAATAATTGCAGAGACTGATAATGAAATTTATAATAAAATAACGGGTTTACCGATCAAACTTCCATCTGATCATGAAGGTACTACTTAAGTAACCCGCGAGCCAACAAAAGGATATTTCGCATGTCCGTAGAGTTAGCATACCCACTTATTACAAAATTGAAAACCTGTATCCCAGAATTTTGTTCTAATTAAGGACTAATTTGTACCCAAATTTAAAATTTTCTACTCATGCACAACATCGAAATATTCAACACTAAATGTGGGTACGCTAACTTAAATACCCAAATCCCCAATACCCAAAATCGGAAATTTCAAGCCATTTTTTTAAATATATTCCATTCATTATTACGTAACATTGCTGCAAGTTGTAATAGTTTATTTTGAAAACCCCTTCAAAAAACCTTTAGTGTTGAATATTCGATGTTGCGCATCGTTTCAAAATTTTCGAATTTAGGTATCAATTAGTCCTTAATTAGAACAAACTTCTGGTACATTTAGTTTTCATGTTTCATTCGTTTTTCTTGTGTGGGTATGCTAACTTAACGTTAAGTTAGCGTACCCACATTTAGTGTTGAATATTTCGATGTTGTGCTTCAGTAGAAAATTCTTAAATTTGGGTATAAATTGGTCCTTAATTAGAACAAAATTACGGGATACAGTTTTTCAATTTTGTGATAAGTGGGTATGTTAACTTTACGGACATATATTTCGCCCCTTTCCAACCCGCGGCTGAGGATGTCTGGCGCAGTTGTAGACGAAAAGCACGGAAGGACCATTTCCACTGCGCAAGGGAAAGCCTTGCCGTGAAGGCGGTGGCCATTCGCTTCGGGTGGCCGTGCGCTGCGCATACGTACGCTGTCGAGCTCGAGGCGCTGCTTGTCGAGCGAGTAGAGCGCGTCGCCCTCCCTGTTGAGCGCCTCCTCCGCCTGGCGCAGGCGCAGCCGCAGCAGGCTCTCCTCCACCTGCGCACGCGCACCGCATAGGTCTCATTTCTACGCGCCCGAAGTACAGCTGCGCAGCCAAGATTTTTTTCAGCAATGGGTATGTAATGTCCGGACTACTTGTTTCTTTACTATGATTTGTTTTAGCCAACTGCACACATCCTATTAAGCGGGGGCGCAGGGAATTATTAGTCTTTCATAATAAAGTGATAGAATGATGATGATGATGATGATGATGATGATGAAGGGTGAAGGGACAATCACAAATACAGCCATGCTCGAGGCGGGATTCGAACCTTCGATCCGAGATCGCCACGACACGACTTCCTTGGCAAGGTGTCGGCTAACCGGATCTACACTATGAATTTTCTGCTGTATTAAAAAGTTTATTTTGTGCGGTAACTTATAGTTACATTTGTAACGTTTGCAATTGGAAAATCGATGGCATTTTATAGCTAGAGAAAATTAGGAAATCTTGTGGACTTTACAACGTATCATCGCCTTCTCAAGACACCAGTATCTCCTTGAGTGGGACACTGGCTGCGCAGCAGGCTCTCCGTAAAGGAAAGCAGCCGGCCAATACAAAAAGTCGTACTACTGGAAAAAATAAACAAGTATTAAAATATTTTATATGAATTGGTATATTCATATGTGTATTTATTGATGAATCTTGTTGATGAATAGGTTGAAAACTAATAATAGTTAAAACTATTGTTTTTAAACACTTCTAGAAATCTCACGTATCACCGGGAGAGGGACAAAGCCTCCTCTGTCGTGGTATAAAATATCTTACTGACCAACACTTACGGATGTAATGACCTAAGTCTCCCTCTCTCTCTCTCCTCTCTCTCTCTAGCACTCACCTCTCTCTCTCTCTAGCACTCAGCTCCCTCTCTCTAGCTCTCAGCTCCCTCTCTCTACCTCTCTCTCTCTACCTCTCTCTCGCTCTCTAGCTCCCTCTCACTCTCTAGCTCCCTCTCGCTCTCTAGCTCCCTCTCGCTCTCTAGCTCCCTCTCGCTCTCTTAGCTCCTCTGTCTCTAGCTCTTCTTCGTCTCATAGCTCGCCTCTGAGCTCTCTAGCTTTTGTCTCAGCAAGGAGGGAGGAGCGTGCTTCCCACCTGCTTCTCCTGGAACAGGCGCCGCGTCGCCACCACCTGCTTCTCGCCGCCCTCCGTCAGCAGCAGCCCGTCCTGGCGCCGGTTCTCCAGCGCGCGCATCTCGCGGTCGTCGATGCCCATGTTGGCCTGGATGCGGCGCATCGTGTCCTGCGAAACCACCGAAGCCAATAGAAAACTCTGCCTGCGTTGTACGGCTCGCGCTTCTCTTAATGATCTTTGGACAGATGAAAACAACATAAAGAACAAAAACGAGAAACGCAGACAACCTTACTATCAGTCGACAATTCTTAGTGTACATTGAGTTTCCGAGACACGAATGAGAAGACAAACTCATGCAAGTAATGAACTAATTGTGTTGCCAGATAGCGTTTTACTGGATGTAAAAGATCACGAATATAAAAAGGAAGTTTCCTGGGTGTGGCGGCTCACGATTGAAAGGAAAATCATGTGGATAAAATTTATGTGAATCGAATGCAATGTGTCAAAATTATAATTGATGCATGATTGCATTATCATAAATGTGCAGAATTATAGTTGATATTAATGTGATTAGTTAAATTTCTGCTTTACTTTTGAGAATTATTTCCGGAATATATACAGAAGTAAATGTGGTTTTAGTTTGTATAACAACTATATTTTCATTAACATAATACAATAGCACTATGCTGATTACATTGAATGGTTCTCTTTTATTACTCAACAAGGTACCCTTTTCACTTTGTAAATATCTAGTTTCATGTGCAATTTCTTATCTTTATTCACTTCATCTTTCCATACATTATTTCGTCATTATTTTAATAATGTCTCATAATTTCACAAATCTCATTCCTACACTAACAGAAACATCAAACGTCATAGCAAAAAGTAAAAAATTTGTATCGTGTTATCGTGACGAATCTGTTGCTTTATCGTCCTTCGCTATTTCTCTTCAACGAGCTCCCTTTCAAAGAGTTATCGTTTATGACAGTGAAAATTGTGTGATGCAAAAAGTTGAGATAAATTAATTGTAATGAAGTATCGTGGAAATGAGGCAGTGGACATGAAACGCCCGAAAAAAGTACGAAGAAATAAGTTTGGATTGCAAATTCTAGACAAAGTGTGCGAGAACATAGTACTCTTAAGATTTAACATGACACTCTAAGATGGGAAAAACTGTTGCACTTCTTGCGCTGTGAGATAAAAATCAGAAGTCACAAGATAGCTACGTGATTTTACGTACGATTTATAGAAAGACAATGAAAATACATACAGTATTTTACAAAACCCAACGAATCGACGACGTGATTCCACATCGAGAGTCATCAATGAACAATGCCAGCAATAGATGCCGAAGTGAACCTGACCTGGAATTGTACATTCGCAGAAGATCTTTATATCTCTACATTTTTCTAGGTCTCGCTTTTAATACAGATGAATCACGTGATTCAACGATGTTTCCCCTCCTTGTCGGCAACACCCTTCTACCTAGCAGCACATCACGTGACTTTTTGGTCTTATGCGGGCTATTACGTGGCCCACACTAGTGAGTCAACAGCCAAAAATGTCCCAGCGACTGATCAGTGTAATGAAGACACCCATTAATTACAAATAAAATATTAATGAACTTGATAATTAATTGTTTTTTGGAAGCAATTAAATATAGACTAATAATAAATTACAAATTCGCTCCTCTTCTGTCCTTTCAGTCATTCATCCTTAGTAGTTCTGATGTTTTAAAACTTTAAATTTTCACTATGCATTCACAACGATACTCTATCGCGTAAGAAAATAATATCAGCAATACCCACTGTTCGTAAAAGAACTCTCATGTTGTCACAATTGCACTCCAAAGAAAATTAAAAACTTAGCTACTGAAAAGTGAAGCGTCTTAAATTACTGAAAATATAGATATTTATGAGAATATTGGTGTACGGAAATTGTATGTTTTAAAATATTTATGTTTAATTCTTTGCGTTATGATTATAGATATTGTAAACTAATACAGTGAAAACTACGGTAAGGGGGTCAACTAATCAAACAATTCTCATAACCCTAGATTACAAAGGAATGTTTAATCAGACGACACAACTAGTGCGGAAAGCTTCCCCCACCCTTTTACCTTTACTCCTCGTGTTTAAAAGTCTGTGTACCTTCTTTTTGTGACTAGTCATTGAAATATACGAAACGTGCGCGTGCCTATTTCCGGTATGAGCCATTTTAACACGCATCGTCCAGTAGATTTTTCTTTTGTAGTTTCGTCGATGTGATTTGTGGCGCTATGTTGGCTACTATTGTAAATAATGACTACAAACTCCCTGTCAGTAGCATTTAAGTTTTATACTGAGCAATAAGCAATCGTAATAAGACGCTGGGTATCATAAATAAGGTCGCATGACAATGTTCTTCTGCGGACGCTTCTCAAAAGCCATGTGTGGACAGCACACTGCAAATATCTGATGTGAAAGTCAAGGCATTTAGATGTATCTACAAAAACTTTTAAAATGTATTTTGTAACTCCATATCATACACGTTCTATCATTAATTCAGGGTTTCATTGTAAAAATGAGATTTTCTTAATTTTTACCCAAAGTAGTCTGTCAGACGACGCGTTTGTAACAATGCTTAGTACAGGTCCCCTTTGTAATCGAGAGTTATCAGGGATCGATGAAAGGAACAAAGGTTGGCAATCCTTGATGTAGATTAGTTATCATACCTCGAGCTGTCGCACTTGGCCGGTGAGCAGCGAGTGCTCCTCGCGCTTCTGCTTCAGCTGCTGCTCCGCGTCGTGGATCTTCGACTCCAGCTCCTCCTTGTTCTCCACGTCCATCTGCCCCGACGCCATCAGGATGCGGCCCTCCAGCCGCTGCGCCTCGAAGTCCTGCAACACCGCCCCGCCCCCTCAATGCGAGCACGCCGTACCAGAAGTCCCGTTACCTTCGGAGATCCGAGCGTTGTGTTGGGATGGGCGAGACTTTAGTCAGATAATTATGATTTGAAGCCATGGCACTTACAAGTCATACTATTTAATCGGGTTGAGCGATAGAGCACGTGGGTTTGCCCTGCCCCACTCAAAAGTCCCTTCGAGATCCGAGCGTTGTGTTCGGATGGGCCAGAATTTAGTCAGATAATTATGATTTGAAGCCATCGCACCTACAAGTCATACTATTTGGTTGGCGGATTGGGCGATAGAGCACGTGGGCTTGCCCCTGCCTCACTCAGAAGTCCCTCCACCCTCTGAGATTCAAGCGTTGTGTTGCGAGAATTTAGTCAGATAATTATGCTTTGAAGCCATGGCACCTGCAACTTATACTATTTGATCGGCGGATTGAACTAGGCTTGCCCCAGCGCCACTCAGAATTCCCTTCACCCTTGGAGAACCGAGAATCATGTTGGGATGGGCTAAGATTGAGTCTGAAAACTATGCTTCTAATGGTCGTCATACATGGCATCTAAAGGTTGTTATAGTCTTTTATCGGCAGATAGTACGAGAGAGCTTCCGCCCTCGCCACTGCACCAGTCCCTTCACCCTCGGAAAACCGATCGGTTTTATGAGATGGTCGGGAGTTTAGTACGATAACTATTATGTTTGAAGTCATGACACTTTCAATTCTTTATACTATTTATTCAGCAGACTCAGAGTGAAAGCATGCAGCCTTGCATCTGCACAGTTATAGATCCGTTCATCCTCGAAAACCGATCCTTACTTGAGGTTGGACGGGAACTTATTCAGAGAATTATGCTTTGAATTCATGGCATCTATATGCCTTCATACTATTTTATCGGAAGATTGAGCTTGAAATCACGCTGCCTCGTCAGTGCACTAATCCAAAAATTATGCTTTGAATTCACGACATCCCCAAGTTTTTGTGCTATTTCATCAGCAGATTGGGAATGAAATGCCATTGACATTGAAAAAGCATTACTTTCCCGCATTATACGGAAATATTATAAATCTCTTATTTTAAACATTTCTATTTAAATGATATTTAAGTCGAAAATTAAACATTTCCTGGTGATTAGAATAATCATTATTATCCGCAAAGCAATTAAAGTGCAAAGCAAATAATTCGAGGAACTGGTAAACTTTCACATATATTTAACTCAATTTTTAATAGAATTCAAAAGAAGCCTCGGCAACTAAATGCTCTTTAGCAGAAATAAATTATATATTTTTAAATTCAGTCAGCCGAACTAATGAACTCGGCCGTTCCCGGTGTCACCTACTGATGATATATCTTTGTTCATATTCTATAAATAGGCCTTTACGAATTTGAATAATTTGGTGTCACCCGACACGTGTTTTGACCTTTCTTGATTGTACTAAAATGGAAAATTTGATCCATTGATACTAGGGAATTGTTGCTTTAATTTATTCAAGATGTTTTGCAGTAATTTTGGCGCATTGTGCACTTCTACTGTTTCATCCTACAATAATTGAAAGATAAAGGAAGTACAAATGTACAATAGCTTGTTATCAAAACTATCATCAAAACATTATAAAAACTGTGAATGATTCATCGGAGATTGTTATTTGGTAATTAATAGTTAATAACATAGATTTTACAGGCCGCAAATCAAATGATTAATCATTCAGTTCCCTCTCAATTTTCATAAAAGTATGTTAAAGCAATACTGCAGATGAGACATTTAATTATAAAATAAATTAGAATCTTTAGGAATTAATTATTTGACAAAATACCTACAACAAATGATGTGATATCCTCATTGCATTGACTCCTTACAAAATTAGAAACAATAAATTTAATAAGCATAATATGATATATAATTGATCTCTTTTTGTTATTCATATATTTATTAAAGAAATAATTCAACATGGAGCTTCCATAAAATAACACTTATGTCTATAAATTTAGCGAATTATACATTTAGTACAAAATAATCTTTTTTGCGCAAATTTGACCACTTGCTACGTTTGAATGAAAATACCCGCAGATGCTAGTTGTTGTTTTTTTAACGGGGCAGCAGTTTTTATTTATCGGAATGGACGGGCACCCACCAGGTTGTAGAGCACCTCGCGCTGGCGTCGGATGTCCTTCTCGATGGCAGTCATGCGCGACTTGAGCGCCGCCTTGGTGGTGTTGATGGCCTGCATCTCCATCTCCTGCAGCTGCTCCTCGCGCTTCAGCTCCAGCAGCTGGCTCTCGGCCGCCAGCCGGATCTTGTTGGCGCGCTCCATGTCGCTGCCCAGGTTGTGCAGGTAGCGCTCCTCCGCCTGTGCTCAAGCATGATGATCGTGATGACTATATTGTCATTATTGTTACTTTTGTTATTTGTCACGGTCAATGTCGTTGCTAGGGTCAATGTCGTTGCTAGGGTCAATGTCGTTGCGACGGTCAATGTCGTTGCTACGGTCAATGTCGTTGCTATGGTCAACGATATCTAGAATATTAGAGCGCTTCGTCTGAGATTATTGGTCCATGTCCAGTGCCGAGGAGCTCATGCCGGTTCTCAAAGCTTTATTACTTTTCATAGCCCCCCCCCATTTTTTTTGGTAGAACCTATCCGCCTTACCCAGCGCAAGCGGTCTGACCTTGATCATGTCCTCGATCTCCTTGACGCGGTCGGCGGCCGACGTGCAGTCGTCCTTGATCTTGGCGATGCGCGCCTCCAGCGCCGCCACCGCCTCGCGTGTGTTCTCCGCGTTGGCCGTGTCGGCCTTGATCTGCTTGTTGGTGCGGATGTTGTGGTAGCGCTCCTCGTCGAGGCGCCGGCTCGCAGACTCCAGGTCGCGCTTCATCAGCACCAGCTGCAACCGAACCCAAATCAGTTTTTTCTAAGATCGAAAAAAATTATGAATTTTACGTTCGAGTGCGAAGTTAGTTTCTGGATGTCTAACGGCTCTGAGAGTCTCGTACTTACAGTCATTTCACATTCAGAAAATCAAAACCATTGTGTTTACATTAAATTATTAAAACAAAAGAATGTCACACTTACTGTATCAGACACAGCGTTCTGAGGCCATGTGACCATTTCTAAGCACTGTAGACAACGCAAAAAAAACTAAGGTTTTCACTATGTAATCACGCAAGTAATTACTTCAGTGGTTTGCCTCTGACTTTCACTGTATCGAAGATAGAAGAATGACTGTGAAGGTATGAGGAGTGAATGATGATGATGATAATGCTAGTTGAAGCATTATGTAAGAGAATGCTCAGATGAAATAAGTAGTATATGCAATCACAACCACATAGGAAAATGTCTTACATGAGACTCGAATACGCAGCCAGCAGCTTCGCGTATTTTGACACCGTTCAAAGGCCCTGCGTTAGTGAGACTGATATTCTCTTAATTCTCGCGGTAAATATAGTGTTTTAGAGGACATGGTGATTTTTATACGCCAATTAAAATGCATTATCTTCTTTCATTCTCTCCATGAATTGGATGGAAATTTGTTAGACTTACTTAATGACATTTTGGGCTTTCTCCGTGCGAACATTGGAGTCTTTATTTATTGTCTCTTTCCTCTTTTATAACAATTCTTTGTCTTCGAAAGGAATCGTGTAAGAAATTTACAAATACTCTGTTCCTCCATGGACAAACATAGGTTGAAAATCCTTCACCTATCTTGTTGCTTCTGATCTCCATTTCAGGTATCACCATAAAGTGCACAGTCTGGTTGTTATTAGCAATTATCTGTGTAAGGATTGTAGAAATCAATATATGAATGGATTAGAGTTATCAAATCCGCCTTTATTCGAACTGCTACGTTCACGCAACAGATGTGCTTCGCTCTCCGTGTCGCATTGTGTTTTCATAATTTTACACCATTGTATATCATGTCGATCGTGAGCACGGTTGGTCACAACCATGATTTCCACTTTTACATTGTTTTGGGAATGCGCAACCTTTGATTTTTCTTAATTTTTAAGAATGAGCGGGTCGTGAAAAATTGAATTTTTCGTTTAAAAGAATTAACGCCGCGATTATGGCATGCTTGATCATCTCTTTGGTGCAACGAGTTGTGAATTTTATACAAGAATTTCGGAAGGCTGAAGAACAACAGTCCAAATATCGAGAGCAGGCAGATTCTCCAACTTCACGACGCAGTGCAACCAGTCAACGTACAGAGATTACTGAATTAAATGAAGAAGAAACTACTGAGAAGATCACTTTCGGTAAGTCAACTTACAGAACAATTAAAACTTTCACCGCTACCGACCAAATCGCCTTCCAATGCCGGGAGTGTCAAACCTTTGAATCAAACTCTACATATAATTAAATGGATTTTTTCGCTTATTATTACAACAATATATTTTATACCAAAATTTCTAGGCGGCAAAACATTTCTTCGTGCATTATATTTATAACACACGATATAACTCAAGATATTATCTGGTGTACCTGGCCAAACATCAGTGCATGAGGAGTATCCTAACCATCAATTACAAGTATCACATATGTGAATTCGTTAAAAGGAATTTCTCACCATATTTATTTGCAAAAAGTGGTCATCTTGGGTCTCCCTACATGCCCTAAAAATTTGTGAAACTTATTTTGAAACATTGTATACAGCGAATGGCACCTGTTAAGCATTCAAATTCGTCATTAGTGTTTTCAGAGAGCAAAGTAAACACGAAATTGGAAATTTCGACTACAATTTCCTACACTAACCAGTAATTTTGGTTTCTGAAATAGAACAATTATATTTTCAGCACATGCAAGCGTTAGAATGTTTGCAAACACTCAATAATTCAAGAACAGATATCTCCTCTTTGGGAAGTATATTTTCGTGCTTTATTAATAAAGCTGGCTCCCGTCAGCTAGTGTTTTTATGTTAAAGGTGCGTGTGCCGGTATACATTCCAGGAGTTCACATTAGAACGTGGCAGGCGCACACTCTCAATAATGCCCATATGGAATCATTAGGGCGAAATAGTGCTGCTCTGCTCGCGTTGAAACGAAGCAAGTAAAAGGGCGTCTTCCTGCGACATTTTAAATGACTTTCAAACGTTCACTGTCCTGTGAGCCATAAGTGGCCACAAAACGTAACACTCGGTGGTTTTGATATCTCCGTGAACCATATGTTCGCGGACGAACTACAGGTTCACGTTTACAACTTCTATGGTAAATATTGTTACGGAATTCACCGAAACTGCAGATTTTGGGATTTGGACTTGCTTGGACGGTCATAGAATTTAGAAACATACTGGTACAAAAAAATATTTTTGTTTTTGAGAATATTACAACGAAATTATTATTATAAAGTCGTTTGGACGTGCGGATATATTTTTATGTTTTCATAGGAACAGGGAACGAAATTTCACCGTTCTACAATGCGCTCGTCCAGACTGTTCTGCACTTTGGAAGCGACCTCAAAAATTACTGTGTATTAAATGTAAAATAGGAATCGGAGTGATTTTTCTCTTTGGTTTAAACTCGCGGATTTCGAAGAAAAATAAAACACTCTCAAAGGCGCGATACTTTAATATGCATGAGTTAAGCCTCGATTTGCATCACAGAGACCTTACAATTGGTCACTGGAAGTTAGGCGCCAAATTTAAATAAACTGCGAAAGCAATGGTAATAGCTCCTAATGTATTTTATCATGCCGAAGTTCATTATCTTAAAAATGTTTGTTTACAGCAGATTTCATTGGGTTACTGATGATTCCTAAACTATATTCCAACTCCAAAATCTACATTCAATTGTTTTTTTAATATCGCTTCTTTGTAGCCCGCACGCCGCTTTTACGATTCTTCGCTGGGCACGCGGCCCTAATATTGCTATTATCTTATCTTGAACGGCTTGTAACTTTGTGGAAATTTTGTACGATTTATTCAATGATTGATTATTTCATGTTTTCGGGCGCGTCAACAGCAATACTCATCAATAAATGATTGTTTAGTTATTCCGGGCACGTCAACTACTAGGGTCAATAGTCCCGTAATGCATGTTTTTGATTGGCAGGTAGCGGTGATATTTCCCTCACTGTATGGCGAGATCCGGCGCCGATCTACCGTCGGGTAGCGGAGGTTTCCCCAACAGGTATCTCCCACCGCCGAAGCACCTTCCCAGCCGGGTCAGCTTTACGTTCCCGACCGGTCTTCCACCATGTGTGCGCAATGTAGTGTTTGTGTAAGGTGTGAGAATAGAACAACGAAGAGGAAGGTGAGATCGCGTGCGCTCCGTTTGTTAGAATACTTCTCCGTCGAAAATGCGCTGTGAGGACTCAAACCTAGAACCTCCCGATGAGATGGACTGCAGTGACATCAGATGATGCCCTGAGCGATCTCTCCCGACATCAATTCCGTAAATGTAGTATATCTTGTTATTACGGGAGTACTTCCTCCTGTGGATAGTGAACCGGCGCCGATCTAAAGGCTTGTGGGGGTTTTCCCCCTTCAACGGCGCATTCATCCAAAGCTAATCTCGGCTTGCGTGGTTTCTACAATCAGGTATCTCCCACCACCCCAGCCGGAACAGGTTCTAAGCTTACGACATATGACGTAGTGTTGTGCATGAAATAAAGGGTGAGAATAAGATAAGGAAGAGGAAGAAATATCCGCAATATGGCGCGGTTCGTGGCCTATTTGTTATAGTACTACTTCGGCATTCTCCTGGTGTGGAGAAGGGAAACCACGCAAAAACTACCGATCAGAGCAAGCGACTGAAATTTCCCTGCAGACCGCAGTGGAAGTCGCTTCGAAAGCTTCTGAAGCTTCGAAACTATGTATCAAAAAGCCAGACACACCGGTATCTCTGAACCAACTCTGCCGGTAGATTTTGTACGAATATACTTTTGGATTCACTAAGAATACCTATATTTCTGCCATAAACCTTCACTTTGAAGTCGAGTAACTGGCATCGGCATGAACAAATACTTTCGTTTCTTATATATTGGCCTTAGAAAATATCTGCAAAACTGTTTTAGATAACGGAATGCAGTTTACAACAAGTTGTATATAATATTGAAGATAATGGAGGAAATAACATATTTTGATTTCTTATTTGTAACGGTTGCAATTTTTGGATAATCTTTCACAACTTGAATTTTATAATTGAAAATATGTACTTCCACCAGCATTCTTAAGTTTTCAAAGAGAGGAATATAGTATAAAATAAATATTACTCATATTTGACAAGAAACTAGAGAAAAGTGTCCTTCGTTATTGCCATAACTTTTGCTTTGCTCTCTTAATATAAATGGCAATCATCTTCCTGTTTTCAATACAAACATACTTAATCGTAGAATGGCTTTAATCGTGGTATGTCTTCTTTGCATGATCCTCTTATTTGTTCTTCTGTTTCTGTGTATAAATATAAATTTAGAAAAGTGCTGTCCATCACACGTTTATTCTCGACTGTGAAAACCCTAATTTTAAGCTTAGAAAACGACTTAATCATTCAATTGTATCCACTCCCTACTACTTACTTACGAGTACATGGAGGGATAATTGGAAACTCTACTTTTAATCGTACTTTTTTACCTTTCGTTTAATTTCTTCACATAATGTCTATCGCGAGCACTTATATCGATAAGAAATTTCAAACAATATGTTATTAAATATCCAAGACCAATGTTCTTCAATGTATTATAGTACAATTTGGTTTCTTTGTAAAATAGATAAATGTATTCTGCAAATAGTTTCAAAAACTGGTGGCAGAATTTAATAGCATTTGTTATATCACTGCATTCTGTAATAAGAGACCGACAATGTTTTGGAATATCCTTAATCTTGATTCGTAAAACAACATAATACTCCAAAGATGTATCAAAATGTTTTTTCTTCCTTAATATTGTCACAAATTTAATTAGTGAACAAAAACTTGGTGTACCATATTGACTTCACAAAAGTGAACACTTCTTATCTACGTGTCTCCAATCGTAACTCCATAGTAATCATCTCTATCGACTGCCATCTGCTCTCTTTGCAGCACGCTATCTCAAAATGTGTTAGCGGATGTAGAAGAATGTTTCTAGGAACATAATAATTTGCTTGATGAATCATTCATCTTCTCCCAATAGAAAAAATATAATTTGCATCTTCTTCAAACGCATTTTTTGCAAGTCTGTGGAAAATACAAAATGCGCGTTGGGAGTAATGATCGCTGTCATGTTCTTTTTTGACGTTTTACAGTAAATAGTTCATATTTGAAAGAAACCCCCACAATAACGTACGTTCTTTTTATTTCGCTAACAGCCCTTTGCACTTTTTGTGGATAGAGCCTCAAACAATGCAGCGGGCTTAACGATATTGGTGATGATATCTATTATTATTATTATTATTATTATTATTATTATTATTATTATTATTATTATTATTATTATACTCCAACTTCAAAGAATAGCATACAAAATAATTGTTCTTTCGCGACCTCCTGGGAGACAACCTCTACCTACTCCGCTTTTCCTAACTACAGTGGAGGTAGGAATTTGTCTCTTGCTAATTTGGTATGATAAAAACGTTTATTTCCAGGTGTGAAATTCATAAAGCAATTAATGACTATAAATAGGATATTAATTGAAAATGGATACGCGTTTGAATGAGACGATAACCACGCCTCAACCACATGCTATAAGCACCCAACCCTTAAGCGAGACTCGAACCCGCAGTCTTCGGCTCAACGTTCTTGGATACCGGTTCAAGTTCATCCACTATCAAGAACAGCTGATAGGCGCATAACAACTTGTTTTATCCCATATCTCCCTCAACCCTCCTTACATCTGTATCTTATTTCGCTTTCTGTCCATCGGCTATCAATCCTAATAACATAAACCTTCCACCCTAATGAAGTAACTCTTTTTTCCTGATCTTCGGCCTTATGCGAGGGAGTGGAAGTATAAAGTATTCATTAAAAGAGCCTCAACAACTATACTCAGAATAAAGAGTCTCGCAAAGAAATGGGCGTTTCCGATAAAGAACTGACCGAAGTGATCCCGTGGAATTTAACTGCGAATAGGTTTTTTTGGATTGTGTGTATGGTGCCCACTTACACGTAGGCCGGTCTACGAAACAACCCCTCATTTCCTTCACTGAGATGTTAGGAATTAATTTGTTTCTGGAATAGTTTTCAGTTGTCTTCGTCAGGGGGTGCTACGTGCGATGTTTGATTTGGCATATTCAGAGCACAAGCACTTGTTTTCTATGTTGGACTGCCAAACTGAACTGTGATTAACTGGACTTAATGTGAGTTAGGAAAAAACAACCACAACAGTAACATTTTTAATATTTATTATTAAAACATCCCAAAATTAACTTTCGAAAAACACGTGTCCCATTTCTTTTTCTTATTTTTCCATGTCCATGTTTTATGCCCAGTAAAGATGTGGAAATGGGTCTCCTGAAAGTTAAGTTTGGAATGTTTTAATAAATATTACATATTTTATTATTGGGGTTAATAATTTTGTAACTCGCCTTATGAAGTACCACAAGGTATCTACTAACACCACTGAATTTAACTGGACTCAATTTGATCACAAAAATCACTCTAAAAAAATGAAATCGAAATAAAACAACTTCAAAGCCAATCGCCTCACCTGCTGCGCCAGCTCCTCCACCGACTTGTCGAGCAGGCTGTTGCTCTCGGCCAGCATGGCGTTGGCGCGCTCCGAGCGCGTCAGCTTGAGCTCGCGCTCCTGGTTGTTGTTCACCTCGTTCTCGTAGAAGCGCACCTGCTCCTGCAGCGCGTCCTCGCGCTCCCGCTCCGTCACGTGCATCGACGCGATCTCCTGCGCGCGGGGAAGCACACGGCGGCGCACCGGAGGTCAACAAAGCCAGGCTTGCC
Source organism: Gryllus bimaculatus (assembly GCA_017312745.1). Taxonomy (NCBI): domain Eukaryota; kingdom Metazoa; phylum Arthropoda; class Insecta; order Orthoptera; family Gryllidae; genus Gryllus; species Gryllus bimaculatus. Next base: position 3,028,839 of record BOPP01000037.1, read on the forward strand.
AACACAAGCAGATCCAAAACACACGCCCCCCCCTCTCTCTCTCTCTCTCTCTCTCTCTCTCTCTCTCTCCAGAAGACACACACAAAGCACAATTGTTTTCAATTTTTTACCTTTCGCAAAAATAAAAAAAATCGAAATTCAAATACACTTATCTATGTAATTTCAAATAAAAAAATGTTACCCCATTTGAATATTTTTTTTGAATACGCTGAAATATATTTAGATCTTGGCTCTAGTTGGTCATGAACAGTTCATTCTGAGAGATAAAGGATAAAGATGTCAGTCCCGTGTCCCTCGTCACAGAAAACAGAACAATTAATGTTTTTGTAGTACAGTGGCAATTCTTTCACCAGTATCACAATACCAAGTAAAATGTAAGACTGGCAAGAGTGAAGAAATGCCTTCATTGTTGCAAAAAAGTGACATTGGTCTACCAAAAGCCCAGATTTTGTTAATTATTGTAAATATATTAACTTGATTAGAATATTATGTATAATGTCTGCATACCTAATTTAAATAATTAGTGGATTAAGAACAATATTGTTTTTTGGAAATAAACAAGAAAAACTAAAATATTTTAAAAGGTTTTTTTTTTATTATAAGCTTGTTTTTTTCCGTTTCGGACTTATTCTTCTGAATCCCGTATGAGGGTTTGTTACAAAGCTTCATGACTCTTACTAAACAATACACTGTCAAAACAAGACCTCCAGTTTGTGACAAAAGTCAGAACAGAGAAAACATAATGAATAATATAACTGAAAAAAATATTCACGTTTTTTATGCGTGATTGAAAATTACAATATGGTATTTAATCTATTATTTATTAACTTCTTATTCTAAATAATATTTTTATATTTAAATAACGAATATCAAGTAAATAAAAATTGAAGAGATGAGAAGTTAAATGCGAGGAAGTATAATAACAATTTTAAATAATGGCGGAGAAGAACGATTAAGGTAGTAAAAGATGAAGACCAGAAATAGGTGAAACCAGATTCAAGACGTAAAAAAGAAATGATAAAAAGAAAAGGCTTTTGGAGAGACATGCGAAGAAAAAAGGTACAAGAGACAATGTAATAAAAGCGTACGGGAAGAGAAGTGAATGAAAGTGGAATACCCGAGATGATGAATGGAAGAAAAAGAAGTGGCGAGGACGAAGTAAGTAAGAGGCGGGGACGAAGCAAGTAAGAGGCGGGGACGAAGCAAGTAAGAGGCGAGGAGGAAGCAAGAGGTGGCGAGGCTTACGCACGTCGAGCACGGAGCGGATGTCCCTGTCGCGCGCGTGCATCTCGCGCACGGTCATCTCCCACTGCGCCACCAGCTGGCGGCGCTCGCGGTGCATCTGGCGGAACATCTGGCCGCTGCGCTCCAGCGCCGTGTGCGCGGTGGCCGCCTCCGTTATCAGCTCCTCCAAGATGCGCCGCCGCTCGTCCACCTCCCCGCGCAGCCGCAGCCGCTCCACCTCCAGGTCCTGCGCACACGCGGCCATTATTCCAGGGTAGCCGAAACCAAGCAGCGTCGTAACTCGTTAGTAAAATGGAAGCTCGTGAATTTTGTGGTGAAATGGTGAAAACCCATAACCGTCGCGAGTCGTGGAAACCCATGAACGTCGCGAGTAGTGGAAACCTATGAACGTTGCGAGTAGTGGAAACCCATGAACGTTGCGAGTAGTGGAAACCCATGAACGTTGCGAGTAGTGGAAACACATGAACGTCGCGAGTAGTGGAAACCCATGAACGTCGCGAGTAGTGGAAACCCAACAACTCATAAATCAAAAATAAACCCACAAAAGTATCCGTTTGACAGACAAGGAGAGAAGTTAGAAGATAAATACATGTTAACCTATCAATCCGTTACAAAACCAATTAGAGCTAGGATTGGACATCATGAATTTTTCGTACTGGCTTCGACATCATCAGAACCTGAAAAGAAATGTCACAAAAAATCGTCTGCAACCTCTGCGCTTACGTTGCACACCCCTTTCTCAATTATCCCCTAATGCGTTAATTTACTTATTCACCTACTTATTTCTGACGTTTTTCAATTTACTTGCATTCACCCTTGACAAAAACCACGCGTAACCCCCTCTTGCGAGTCTTCAAAGTATGTGTGCGTGTGTGTGTGCGTGTGTGTGCGTGTGTGTGCGTGTGCGTGCGTGTGTGCGCGTGTACGTGCGCGTGTGCGCGCGCGTGTACGTGCGCGTGTGTGCGCGCGCGTGTGTGCGCGTGTACGTGCGCGTTGTGCGCGTGTGTGTGCGCGCGTGTGCGTGCGCGTGTGTGCGAGTGTGTGTGCGTGCGTGTGCGTTTGTTCGTGTATGTCTTTGCCTATGTGTATGTGTGTACGTGCGTGTATAGATCCGTGTGTGCGTGTATTTGTGCACACATGCGTGTGTGTATTTGTGTGCGTGTGCTTGTGGATATGCGTAAGTATGTGTGTTTCAGAGAGAGATAACCAGAACAAGAACAACTTTCAAAACCCCATAATTAGTGTAAATTGTACCTCTAGCAAGCGTTTTTCGACCGCACTGTTAGGATTTCTTGAAATATATCGGAAAGACTAATGACGAACAAGAGTGTGTGAAAAGACTTTATTAAGAATAACAAAGAAAAACTTATTTCTCCTAAGAAATAGTGTATACATTCGTTAAGCAGCTCTGTACCTACTCTGGCGCAGCTACAACAGCTGTGTTAGTCGGTTTGATTCACGCTTATCGCTGCCCGTTTGCCGTACCTGTGCCCGACCTCCGCCTTTATCGCTGAAGTACCTGACCATTTGTCGGTGTAAATCATTAAGAAATCGCCTTGGTCGGGCTCCGTCTTTTGCGTCCTTACAGAAGGCAAACTACAGCGATTATTGTTTGGGTCCGCGACAGATACAGACAGCAGCAAAATGATACAGGTTACACGAGGTGTTAATCGTATAACTTGAAACAAATAAGCTTCTAATTTACGAACGCTTGAAAGTTTTCAAGCGCAGTTAGACGTAATTGACGGAGGGTGAGTACCTTTTCCGAAATGTGTTTAGAATTTTCGTTGAAGACTTATGCTTGTGTAAGTACAAAAAATTGTGTAACTTCTACTACGCTTGTCGAATTTTACGATGTTGCGGTCACCACAACTTGTGTCAATTTAGTGAGGGTAAGTCCGAACACCATTTATATAGTACCCTGCAAACATTTTTAACAAAATCTGCAGCGGTGCACACAGATAAAATTGAACGACTCAGTCAGCAAGAGAAGTTCTTTAAGTCACAAAACTTGTAAGCAGGGCTAGCATTTGCGGATTATCATGTTTACCTGTCAACATTTAGCACAAAATCAACATCGTCACATTACAATAATACAATAGTATTACAATAATATTCGTCAATATATCATTACATCTACACAATCACAAATAATATTTTCTACACTTCATATTAACTCAAGAGTCTTGATAAATGTTTTGTTTCCGTTCAAACAAATTGCGTTGTTCTTTCATTAAAATGCTCAATTATTTCTCTTGTTGCTACACTTAAGAAATTATTCTCGATATTATTCCCTTTTATGCAGTTAGATGAGTGAAAATAATTTTCAGTTTTAGAGTAAGTCTTCATGAATGCGATAAGAAATAAATCGTAATCATTACTCTCTACCATGAAGGATGTGTAGCTTAGCAAAAGAAACCATTGATGATAAATGTGTAAAACGATTCCCTTGGATAATTTCATTCAAATTTAAAACATCCATTGTTCAAAACAACATCTATTGTCAGCTGGTAACTTTCTATCTTCGGTGGCATATGGGACAGCATTGTCATCCTAACTAAAAATACCCCTTTTTCTGTACGCCGAAGACAACAAAGTGGGTCAGCCAATAAAAGTTATACGAGTGTATACGAGTGTGTCGTGTTATGTGGAAGTGTGGTTTGCCAGTGTGCCCAATGCACCAGCCTTGCATGCAACCATATATAAATTATCCACGTTAAATAGTTTAGGTAGAGTTAGCGAAAAGCACTTTGTTGTTGATCTCGCATGACTGTTAATGGCTTAGCGCATACGTGCAATTGAGGTGGACTTACCAAACTCTACTCAAGTTCTCCTTCTTCCCCTGTCACTAATGTCGCCATTTCTACTTCATCATTCACCCCGTGTACTTTCAGTATCACTATCATCCGTTCATTGGTAATGAAAAGATTCATGGACCTCAATGACTTCAGTTTTCGAGGGGCTCTAACCTCTATAAATTAAATTAAAATTAAATTAAAAGGTGACATTAACGCTTAAAAATTAAGTCCAATCCCATTAATTCGATTCTCTCCTGGTACATTTTGGCAAAAATAACCGGGCTAAGCTCGCGCCGTATTTTATCATGGAAATGCTTTCACGCCGTGTGTGAGACCCAGGGATTTTTTTGGATAACTACAAAAATTGTGTATAATGATGTGTATAATTTTAATAAATACATATAATTTACAAAAAAATTGTAGTGCAATTATTACATTTAAACACTGAGAAAATATATATAAATTGAATAAAATTTCAGTGCATGTTTCAGGGTGTAAAATTACTAGTGAAATTTAAAAGTTTTGCAAATCGGTGAAAACTGATTTTCTAAAATATTTAACTTCATTAGTTATTTTGATGGTACACGTTTGTAATAAAAATGAGCTATAGCTATTTCTAAAATTATTTCTTAATAACATTTATTATGGAAACATTATATATCTTGACTCTGACAGCCGTGATAGAGAAGAGCCTTTTTGCTTCTTCAAATTCTTTACATCAGCCTCCTTGCTATACATATGAAAGTTAATTAATTGCAACACAAGTGATTTTTTGTGTGTAACTCCGGCTCTAATACCTCTTGGAATGTTGCTGTATATTACACAACCTACCAGCTCATTTCTGGCAATTTGATGTTTCAGATTCAAGAAAAAAAGACATAAACGTCCATGTTATTGGTGGGTTTAGAATTTACGAAATTATAAAAACCATTGATATTTGTCATAATGTAGTTTAGTTCTCGAATGTATTGCGGAAATGTAAATAGCACACATTTCAACGATGTCAACTCCCTTCTTCTTCACTAATACTTTTTTTAATATTCATTAACTGTGTATTCTTCCTTTTTCCTAAAAAGTTCACTAACCATTCATATTCACCTATTTCAAACTTTCTGTTCATTCCGCCTCCCAAAAAGCCAATTTTCAATTTGCATGCTCTTAACGAAAATTCAATTATTAATTTATTAACCAACAACATATTTAAAATACGTTTTTTTAGTTATTTAAAGCCTAACTCCTAATATGATAGTTATAACAACAATTGATAGGCTAAACTTTGATACTTATTGGAATATAGTAAATACTAAATTGGAAATGTGCCCACATTTTGTTACATCAATGTCGCGGTAGGTCTACAGGACCCGGCACGTCTCAAAACATTAATTCCTCAGCCCCCGATAATAAAATGTCATTGCATGTATAACTGATCTCTATCACGCAACCTCGCACAGGATAAATGAGTCACAGAATCAATGAATGAATTGACAGATTGAATAACTTAATCTGGATCTGAGACCCGATGTGAGCTCTTCGGTAACACGAAAGTGCTTCTATTTTTTTCATTCTCTGTCGTTAAATACAGACATTTACGCACCAATAGCGTAATAAGAGTTCTAAAGATCGAGCGGTGACAAAATGCCCGAGGATCATTGGTTCGAGTGTTTTTTGTCGCCCCGGATCATTAGAACCAGTTAATACCCGAGATACATATATAATATTATTTTTTACCTAATCTTATTGATTCAGATTTACTTATATACTAGTTAACTAGATTTTAACTTGACTCTGTCTTTTCATATTTCCCTCTGTAAGAGAACATGCAGCACCAATAAACTGTTTTCATATTTCCCTCGTAACACGATTCTTTCTATCCAGGTATGTTATGTAGTGTGTATCGAGCTCCTTATCGAAGGAAATACGTTATAACGAATCGGTTAACAATAAAGGTATTTTAGTACATCAGGCGCTAACGCAGATACTGCCAGTAATCAGAAATGAAGCTTGCCAAAGTGCTGGGGTAAAACAATTATGAGCTTTGATAAAAGAAACAGTGCAAATTACATTTTAATTTTGTTATTGATGAAGTTTCAGTTGAAAACTTTTAATAATTATTTTAATTTGCAATATTATGCAACAATTAATGTCCAATTCTCAGAATTTTTTCTTACATTGTACAAGTACATTTCACTTGTGTTTGTACTTGAGTTTTATAGAAGGATTATTATTCTCTCGAGTAAATTAATATTTTAGAATTTCTTTTTAATTACAACTTTTAAGAACTTGGTTAATAAATTAAGTTAGTGTATGTCTAAACTATCTTTACCACAGTAATGGTAATACCCGTATAACATCCCCTATAGGGAAAGGGCCTTTTTAATAGGGTGATTAAAGATTAACCTATTGTAATATGCACCTTTCCTTTACGATTAGGGATTTTTTCCTTGAAACTTAATCCTAAAAACTTTTTTAACACACAATTTTCCATGTTTTTTCCTCATAATGTTCATGTCCGTAGGTTATACCTGAACTTAAGCACTTTCACTTAACCGTAACCAGTTTATCTGTTCTTATCCAAATGCTTCCCACCTAACCTTTTTTAATTGACCTTTAACTTCACAATTATTGCTTAGAATTTTCATGTCCTATTTCTTGCTGTACTTGACCATACATTTCTTACTTCACGTTTTTTGTCTTCCTAACGAGTATTCCGACTTTTCTTTTACCTCTTCTTTGATCTCATAATGACGTTCTATAACTCCACCTATCGTAATGAGTCTTGCTACATGCCCAGATCATCATCTATTATACGTATCTCTCTCTATATATAATATGCGTGTATATGGTTTCAACAAAAAGAACATTTCAATCATTTTTTTTTCTAAATTTGGTGGTGTCATATTTTGAGCATATCCTACTGTATGTCATGTGATGTACATTTCCCTTTTGCTGAAATATCCTCATTATTTTACTTATTTGCACGGGAAGTCCCGGGGAGAAAATCTATAAGATACTCATTGTCGGGAGTTTATGGACTCATGAAAAAGCTCCGGACTGGAATCTTTGTGGTTAAAGCAACAAAAAAAAAACAAGGAGACTCGGGTTCGCTGTCCGAACGGGGTGACGAAAGGCTTGAAAAACATGAAGATCTGCAAGGTGATGTGCTCAAAGAGAAATGGCAAGAGCTTCCCCATCCCCACACGACGAACGAAATTTGCCGTTCATCCAGTGAACCAGAAGAAAACTCCAGAACGTTCCGTCGTTGAATCGTCTGTATTCCAAAATGCTCAGCTAAATATGTTCGTAGGTAATAGCCATTTTCTGCATTACACCACTTGATGCAGTAGGGCGTTGAGTCGCTCCCACAGCGGCCGCTCCTTGCGCACTAGTGGGTGTAGCGAGGAGCACATACGCATTGCTTTTCTAGGCGAGTCACAGGGTAGCACATTACATACACCCAAGCACGTACAAAAGTTATGTTCACGGCCAAGTCAGTTTTGTTCACGAACACTGCATACAGTGTGCGACAGAGACTTTCAGTTAATCCCTTCACGAATAGCCACCGTTGGTATCTGAAGTAAATTAGAACATTAATTACAATTTGTGTACTTGGCTATTACCGCAGGTTAAAATACACTTTAAATTACAATCGTAGAAGTATTAATGCCACAATTGCCTAAAAACTAGTACTTGCACAACTAGAGTTACACAAAGGCAATAAAACCTCACTTAGTGCACAGACACACGTCTTCACGCAACATAGAACTGTTTCATTCTAAGTTAACTGCATTTTCTGTCGTACAAAAGTGTTAGGCCGAGGAGGGAGTGCCCGGTGCTTTGTCCAAGAAATCGTATGTGATTGCAATACGCGTCCTTTCGTCAGTCCGTTTGTTTGCAAGTCTGCCTTCCAGTCCGTCCGTCTGTCAGTCCATCTGTCCGTCCATATGCTTGCCCGTCTGTTTGTAAGTCTGATCGTCCGTTTTTTCTTCCGCTGTCCATCCGTCTTTCCATCCGCTGAGCGTCCGTATTTGCTTCATTAATTGAAAAAAAAAACTGAAAATGTTTTTGAGGCCTCGTAAGTACCCTCAAAAATCAAACTATCTCTTTGAAACTCCCAAAGTCTTGAGTTTGTTCCGAGAATATCGGAGAATTCTGAGACAAATCAGCAGTCAATCGATTTTTTGTATCAAGGACCCACAAAATATGTTTTCTGGCTATGCCACGTGTTAGAAGAAGTCATTAATTGTATGAAGCAATGGAATATAACACCTTTTCTTTACAAGGGCCCGGTATACGAGTTTTTCTGCTGTACTTTTTTTGCTGCGTTTTCGACGCACGGTTACATAACCTTTTTTTCTTATGAAGTAAGTGCGAAAAAGTAATATATTAGCTGAGACTGTGATTTAAAATTCCGTGCTTAATTTTTCGAAGTCAGATCCTTATTCAATACGCTCCGACAGTTCTTCTTTAGCTAAGCTGTTACAATACATTCCCGTGGTGGAATGCCCAAGATATGAAATTGTCATTGTATATCTCACAAATATGTAGAAACTACTCATGTTTTAAAAATGGTACATGAAATGATTATATATCTAATATTCTGAAATAGATTGCATTAAAAATTTAATTTCTGTATTAAAGGTGTAGGATAAGTTCGAAAAAAGTTTCGAGAATATTTTTCGATGTTTCAGAGGCTTCAGAAAACACCGAACCTAGTTTGTCAGGGATCCCAAAATGTACATGTATTTCCATAATAATTTGATGTAACATTTTTTGAAGCATTGCATAACTTTTTCTACACTCCCTGTACACTACACTATTGTCAACGTATAAGCATATCTAATATTTGGACGCGCAGTTGTCACAAGGCCATGTCACGTGATATTACTTACTCGACAAATTAATAAAATCTTTCATTAACGCTACAGGGGCGAGGACATTTCTTGATGTCACGTTCATAACGTCTAGCGCAACTGAACTCTTGACTCAGGGGAAGCTGAAAAGATTCGCTGACACCGGAATGTGACGTACTTTGTTCACCTGATCGACCTATAAATTAATACACACAAGTTGGGGGGTGCCCTACCCACGTTTACAAACCCCTTCGGGGGCGAATTTGGAGTGACCAAGAGCAACCGCGATCTGGCGTTTTCCAAATTGCGGACGTAGACTTCCGAGAAACAAGTTTCGCCCACCTTAAACCAACAAATCCCATAACTCTTATTTTCATATTCTAATAAACGTAAAAAAGGCTTTCGAATAACTTAAAAAAGAAACCACTTCTAAACTGCTGCATGATTAAACAGATTCCCATAGGGGATACACTCGCTGAATATTCATAGAAAATCGTACTAGGTGTGACTATTATGCATATAACTGTTCTGTGAAGTGGTTATTCAATTGCACCAGAACTAAATCAGGGGCGGATTCAGAGACAAATTTTGGGAGGGAAAATTAAAAATGTTTTCGTCGAATGTGTCATCACAGATTTTATTCACTTCAATGATTATCCGAAAATATGTTTTCCTAAAAGTTTCGTGACAAATAAAAATCAATAGTTACTGAAAAAATTAGGAGGTAAATTTCGCTCATTTCCCTCCCCGTGGATCGGCGCCTGAATAATCGAACTAAAAACAAGAACCCCAGGTGGGAGAGACCAAGCGTCTTGAGGGGCAAAGCGAACGTACTCGTACCAATATTAAATATAAACACAATAAAAAAACAACAAATAGTCTATCTCGCACACAAGTTTTACACTAACCTTCCCCTAATTCAAGCAACATCCTTCTATAAACTAGGCAAAGCCCCCAATTATCAAACGAGAATTAACAACCGATATCCCCTCCATTCATTTTATAAAATATTCACAAAGTTGGAATAATACTAATCTGAGGTGCTTCCTGCTTCCTCTCCCAGTATATTGTTTAATATAATTGTAATGTATAATAATGTAATAAGTTAGTGTAAGCTTAGTATAAGATTGTGAGGACCATTCAATCATTTGGCACCAGTTTAATACGTAAACGAACAATTAAGTGTCTACCAAAAATTAAAATAATTTAAAAAAAACTCGTACTCATGACCAAGGTACGCAATCGCGGCGCGTGCGGGGAGCGGCCGCGCCCTCCGCTCTGGCTCGTACTCACGCGCGCCTCCTTCTCGTCCTCGTGCACGTAGCGCTCCAGCAGCCCCGTGCTCTCCTCGCCCCGCGCCAGCTCCTCCTCCCACTCCGTCAGCGTCTGCCGGTCCACCTTCACCGTCGACTTCAGCTTCTCCAGCTTGTCCGAGTGCTGCTTCGTTTCTTTCTGCGGGCGAACGACGCAGACAGAGGATGAGGGATGCTTCTCGAAAGGAGGGTTAAGGAAAAATAGAATGGAGAAATCATACGTCTTTCATAAATTCAAGGTCTGCAGATTTTCCGTTCGCGCGGTTTCTGAGTTCGACAAAATCCTTCTTCTTAAGGAAGCCATATTTGTGCTGAGAATAATGTTTCGATTTGTATACCGATTAATCTACTTATAAATCAATTATTATAACATTGATTCATTCAAAAGTAAAGTACTTCTAGAAAACAATAAAGTGAGATTTCATACACTTTTTTCTTTGTCTTTGGTAACGCGGAACGAAGGAGAGCGTACACCGAGCGTACCAGGCTCGTCGTTCCACGCGCGCAGATGGAAGCCACCAGCGTGCAGAGTACGTTACTCTCCATTGAAGGGATATCGTACCAATTGAGTGTACAAACAAATACAGTGAATTGAATGCTTTGTATCAGGTACAGCTTAAAAATGAAGTTTTTTTAGAAAAAGTAATAAATTTCTGAATTTATTTTGGATTAATCTGACCATAAACACATAGGTCCATTAACATTTACTGAAAGATGAAGACAAATAAGAACATAATTAAAAGAAAATAGAGAACGTTATACCAGAATAAGTGACGAAAAGTAGACGATAAAACAAAAATTACAGAAAACTGGAAGTGATAAAAAATAGAACGTAGTATAGAAAGTAAGTAAAAAAATTATTATAATAATGATGAAATACAAGATCTTAGAAGAAATAGAAGAAAACGAACTGAAGGCAGATGCAAAAGAAGACGAACGGATTGCCAAAGAACTGCAAATGAAGATTATGATCACAAAGATGATTATACGAATGATGATAAACAAGGCTAAGAAGAAGAAAAATGTTCATAAAAATAATAGTGATAACGAAAAAGTGAAAAAGAAGAATGGCGATAAAGAAGGAGAGATAAGAACGGTGATAAAGAAAAGGGAAAAGA
>BOPP01000037.1:3041809-3084309 GCA_017312745.1 Gryllus bimaculatus
CTCTTGGGTTGTTTTTGCACGCTTTCAATTTTGTACATCGGAATATTTGGTATTACATTTTGTACATACGATGCCGTCATTAACGTTTTGTTCTTTTATATTAAAAAATGTTCTTCCAGCTATATTTAGTGGAATGCTTGTACTCACTCGCTTCGTCGATAGGTTATTATCGAGCATTAGAAGTCGTGTGCAACCTCCTTTGCAGTAACGAAAAATGCGGGAGTGAAAATTATTATTAAATTTCACCGATAGAGCATCTCTCTCTCATAGCTTTTTTTTCATTTTTTAAAAGGTTGCTCTACCTCATTTGCTTTCCGGTTAACTTACATCTCAAAATAGAATTCGGCAAACTAGGAAGATTTAACAAATGAAGATGAAAAAGGAAAATTTGTAGGGAAAAACAAATTTCCATACGTATTAATGGTAGCATTATTCGAATATGGTAAACAACTTTTTATGCTCACTTACGTTCTATTATTTTTATTTTTCGAAATTTTGGAACGCAGCGTTTCATATGAAACTTTTTTCAACAATATATTAATTTTATATGAAGGAGAAAATATTTTTCTTTTATAAACTTAGATAAGACACAAAGAAGTCTGTTGTCCACTCAGTTAATTGTATATTTCTCTTCAATTTGAAATCGCTTAATTACCTGATTTTGTTGTTTCTCTGTTTCCACATTTCTGAGGTATTTCTCAGTTGTATCCACTCGTTCTTTGAGCTCTGCCAACTGCAGAGATATCGTGTTTTTCCTCTTGAGCTTTTCCTCAACCTGTGCAGGCAAGAGAACAAGAAGGTGAACTAAAGTTCTGAACATTTTTCCCAATGTTTTAGCACAAATAGAACGTAGTGATAAGGTAAAAGATATAAAAACTTCGCAGAAGTATTTAAACGAGATTACACTGGACTATTCCGACATTCCTTAGTGTCTCTAAAACTTTAGAGGTAATGAAATTCTACCTTCAGTAATATTTGTTTTATATGGTTCACAATTAAAATGTACGCCTCTTCGAGTAATTTACCTAAAAACGTGTTAAGTTAATTATTAGAGTATATGCATCTTTATTTTTTCCAAATGTTGTTAGATCAATATCCCCCAAGTCAAGGTTCTTTCTGCGTAACCGTTTGCTGTCTGGTCGGCAAAAGATAATGCAATACTAGAGAAAGTAGAATATTTCTAAAAATTGTTGAACACGATTTAGGAAGACGTTGCATAAATAAATCATTCATCTTCATGAAATCCAATATCAGCAGAAAAACATCAAATTTTATAACAGTACTCACAAGTAAATAATAATGTCATGAATATTTGGTGACAACTCACTAGCATTTTAACAAACAAAATTACAAACTTTTTTGTTCATTAACGTGTTTTCAACGTTTGGTTTCTCGAAATTAGCTATAAAATTACAGGATAAAAGATAAGTTAAAATAACTATGTTTTATCATTATTTACACTTACCTCTAGTTCTAGTTTTCGGTTCGCTTCGTCGGCCACCGGCACACGATAGCCGTCTGTCCACCCCACTTCGGCCAACACCTGCTGAATCTGGATCCCCATTTTGAAATCGCAACTGAAAAACTCTTCGTGCTGCACGACTTGCTAGCGCGCCTCCCTGTTGTGTACGTCCCGTTGCCTAGCGACCTGGAGCAGATGTTTCGCGCCCTCGATGCGGTTCGCTTGATCGCGTGGGGAGCGCAGCACCTTCTGTGAGCGACGCGTAACACGCGGGAATTTCAAGTGATGGGAAGGGGTCGACACGAAGGAAGTGTGCCCGTTTCTCTTGAATTCCTAGCTAATGATTTAATAATACTAGTTTATAAGTTAATAATACAATTTATGTAGTGTTTCTCATACCACATTCTACATAAAAACGAAAAACTGAGAAAAAACACATAAAAACAAACCATTTATTTATTTACTCAGAGTAAATTTCAAATGTAAAAAAATTAAGAATACATTTTTTTAGAGTGGTTGAACATTATTAATCCGGTCCACCGAGAACTTGAATATTTTCAAGTACTTTTTGGATATAGACCTATATTTTGAGAGACGTAACGTTATCTCAATTTTAAATATGCGAAAACAATTAATAAAAATGTTCAAAGGACAAGCAAGTGCGCCAAAAAGATGCTAGATAAATATAAAAAGAGAAAAAAGGAAAGGACCTAAATAATATTTTAAAAGATGCATAGTTTTCATTCCGAGTATAAACTTAAATTAAATGTGTTTTTATGTAAACAATGAACGAATGACAAAAGGGAGTAGCGAATGGCATGGTAGATTGACGAATGAAGATGGTGCTTACGGATTATTAAAGAGAAACCCATTAGAGTTGGATCTACTCCGAAAACAACTGTCTGTGAAGACAGACACGGACACACCCGAGGGAGAAAGTAGTCGTAATTTAATGATACGCGTTGTGATGAGCTCTACGATATGTAATGATGTGTTTTCTTTATTGTCTTTTAATTTATTCAAAATGCGTGAAAGTAATGACTGTGCAGTAGCCACTGAAGAGAACAACTTTGGGCATTTTATGTTCGTAAATGAAAATGAAAATTTAGAAATTCGGAACTTTCGAATGTGGAGGTGGATGGAAGCTAGACTACAACACAGTCGATGAAGAAGTGTTTTCTAATGAACAAAGGAGATTTGCCGACCAAGAGGACTAGTGAAAATCATTGCAAGAGAAGTGCCAGTCTACAAAAGAGACAATGTAGTAACTTACAAGGCCTAAAATTATTTAAAATTCTAAAAGTACAGCAAAATAAAAAAACAGTCTAAAAACAGTACAATTACATTGATCTGCGCGCATGATGCATGCATGTCATAGAATGTGAATAGTGCGAATGCAGTTTTTAATTTGTTATCAAAATAGAAATTAAGTTGTTTTTATTACATGCTAATTTTGTCAGCTTCCAAGGGAGACCCCACAAAATAAATAATCCAACGTATACATTGTTGTTTAAGGAATTTATAACGAATGTTTGGTATTTTAATTAAGTAATGACGTGTTTTCCATCAAGCATAATACCCAATATAGTATTTCTATCAGCCGAAACCTCATATAGAGTGGTGAATTTTCAGCCCCTCGGGTCTACTACAGAATAATCTTTAGATAAAACAGAATTTATTATAAGGAAATCCCTAGGACTATTGAGATCGCCGAGATAAAATGTCATTCCCATAAGAATATATGAATGCACAAAAGAATTAATCTCGGCTACATACAATACAAATATACATTCATTACCTGATATTATCTTAGAGTAATATGAATTTTTGTACGCCTGGTATTTTTTGTTCGAAATTAGAGCTCGACCGTGTTATTCATCATCCACGTATATTATTTAACAAAGATGGCCGGTGTGAAAAATTAAAAGCCAGAATTATAAGAAATTACGAAAAGAAGTGTACTGTGGAATAGTAATTGTTACATGGGAAAAGTATCTATTTAATAAATGAATTAAAACACCAAACAAAACAATGGATTTGCCTAAAGGAAATGTTAACAAAACGATTTCAAATCAGTTTAGAGGGCTTGTAGGGAAAAATAGCAGATGAATATACGCAGTGATACGAAGAAGAAACACTAATATATTAATCTCACATTTATCAAATGTTTTCACGAGTTGAACTACATGTGAAAACAATCAGTGGGTGCACTGATATAAACAGTGCGTCTGATCTTTTGAGAATTGTAAGAGAAACTTGAGAACAAGGTGAGGCGCCAGCGGATGCACGAGTGTGAGATTGCAGAGGTAGTTTCCTAAAAACGAGACTTGTGTGAACTGAGCAGTGTAGGTTTCGAACTTTCTTTCCTTACTGCGTAAAAAGAGAAAGGTTTTTAATAGTGCGCCAAAGTATGGCGAAATTTTCGACTGAAATCACCTATTAGCAGGTGGGAAATTTATTAGAATCTATTCGGATCCGAAAACAAATTGTCAGTTTCCTATGGGGAGAACGGGATGCATCGAAAGACACATGTCTCGAGTAGTGCACGGAAATTGGTCTAACCTGAGTGACGGATACACACACACACACACAGGCGCACAATAAAGGGAGAATGTATTTGCTGTCGTAGCACCTTCGGTTTGCTCAGTTTTTATTGTAGAAGAGCATGCCCAACTTTTTTATGCACATTTTCCTCACAATTAAAAATAAAATAAATAACACCTTTAAGATGTTTAATAGAAACGATTGGGACAGAAAGGGAGTCAAAAGATCGGAGACACCTCCAGAATTTCTTTTCTATGGTTGACTTTTCGTCCGTTGACACGGAGGCTACTCGTCGTATACAGAACCTAATATTAATGTCGTGCATTATTATGAGAGTGGTTCTCACACCCTACGGTGAGTGAACCAATTTCAGTGATCAGGAACTTTGTCGTGACGTCTCAGCCTGATATGGCGACGAAATATTTTTGGTTCGTTTTTAAATTGAGTTTCCATACCCAAAGAGCGGGGCTCTGCAGTACGCTTCAGCCATATTTGCAAATGGCCATCTGTTCCCACTTTACTCCACTTACTTATTTCGCGCAAGCGCGAACAGTGCGTCTATACTATGTGACTCAAATCAGGCTATTCTTTCTGAGCAACCCTGTAGCATTCTCGGACATGGTGGTATCAGAGCGCTGGTCTCGACGGCGAGAATAATTTTTATGCAATTTTACACCCAAATGAATACTCTTTTGAATGGTAGATTTTAAAGGATTTAAGTTCCGCGCTCTTGAAAGCGCATGATTTGGAGTTGATATTCAAGAAAAGAGTAAAAGTATCTGGAAATATCAACTGCATATGAAAGATATTTGAGTCCATTCAGTTTTTCGTACACGAAAGAAAATTGTAGGAAAGTAAAAAAAATCAGATCTAGGAAAAAAGTACAGCGTAGTATTCTTATTCGATATTTCTTGTCCATCGTTTGTTCAGTTTAAATGAATGTCACTTAAATTATCTAATGATTCACTGATAAAACAAGATTAGTTAGGTATCGATTTTACATCTCTGCTGCTTATCAATGAATGAGCAGCGTGGGCTGTCGTGCTCTAAGTGGTGTCTCGACTTTTTATTTTCTCAAGCATAGAGGAAGTACTAGAACGACGCTGGAAAATTTTTAACCCGAAACTCTGTTTTTGGTTTGTTGATTTCGAAAAAGTGAATTTTTGATGTCTCATACGTAATAAATTTCGACATCGAATACTTTGGTGAATCCTTGGTGCCAAAAAATGTTCTTTGTTAAAACGTATTTCTGTCTTGCCGTCCGTGAACAACACAAGCACCTAAACTGTTATTTGGATTTTCTCCAAAATTGATATTACCAATAGATCTGGCTGTTGTGGTGGCCCTTCGAATTCGAAACGATTTTATTAATTTTTGGGGAGGCACGTTACTGGAAACCCTGGAAAACATTTTCGAAATTTTCGCAAGAAGTCTTTGAAATGAATTTTTATTTCGTTTGTTTTATTTATATTCGTACATTCAAATCCAAATATCATTAAAACCAATAAAGTATTTTTTTCTTCCTCCTCGTGAAGTAAATGTCCTTTAATATGTTGTATTGTCAGAATCCACATTTTTTCATCTATACTACTACTAGCCCGTAATTTGGACATTTGACTTTCACTATAATTGTTATACCCCGATTTATCTGATGTGGCAACCTCTGGGTTTGGAAACGGAAATTGTAATGTTTGGAGGTGCTTTACATGAAGTTATTTCTGAAAAGCTACTTCTGAGAAATACTCATAGATTATGAATTGCAAACTGAAACCTTGTAAATTATGGGTACGAAATAAGTGAAACTTTGCAATCGAAATCTAGAATTTATTTATGTGAAAATGGAGCAGTATATCACATGTACCCATCGAATAGATCCCCATCCCGAATACCCATCGAAAAGATAATAAATTATTTAAACATATTTACAAAATAAATTTGACATGTGATGCTACTACGTAATGAATTAAACAATCAATAACCATGTAGCCGCATTGAAATTATCATTCGTTTAATTGTAATAAAAATTCAAGATTAAATAAAATTAACTATGCGTTTCTAATTCCAACATATTTTATGGCGTAAAGAAAGAAATATATTGGAATATTCTTACCGACAAACAAGCATCAAACACATATTGAAATAAGTCATACAAACGGTAAGAATCATCCCTTGGCTTTAAACACATCAACTTCGACACGCAATTATTGCAGGAAGCCGTTGAAGCTACATATTGACTGCCGTGACAACAACTGCATTACTAAGTTTCTCGAAGAACATGAAATTGCAATGCGGAGACCTTTACTCCGACAAAACTTCCAAAATACTTCCAAATTGATCATGGCGGAGCTCCTCACTCCGCCAAGATTTCCAATCCAAGTGAAAAATAATTTAAAACAAGGCGGAGATTCCATAAAACTCGCCGGAATTTTTTACTCAAATCGAGTAAAGTTCCCTTAATTATTTGGATGTCAAATGTAAAATTTTCATTAAAACCTTTAAAATCATTAAAATTTTGAAAACTGCGAAAGTTCATTTTTAAACTCCTTTAATAATAAAACCGGCTATTTCTTTTAAAATGCAAAATATTCCTAATTAGTAGAATCATAAATCTTAAAAATATTAGTTGGTTTATCATGATTTTGAGTTACTTGATGACATATTTCAAATGATTTTTGGAAAATGTCTTACCCTGTAAATATGAAGCTACAAATTTCCTTCACATGTCATGTGTCATGAACAGATATCTCCTTACGAGTATTGTTTCTTCCTTTTCGCGAAGTGTGTCACCATGGTAGGGAGTTAGCAAATTTGGAGTTGTAATTTACGGACTCAGGTTTGATTCATGGCAATACTAAAGAACATTTTTTCTTAAAATTCTTCGTTTGAGTAGAGGAAAGTTTTCTGATAAATGTAGAAGAATTTTAATTATTATAAAGACCTGTAAACTTTCGAAAATAGCACATTTGAATTCCTCTTGTTTTTTTGTTTAACTTTCTTTCCCGAGGTGAAGTGTAAGTATAATACAATATGCGGTATATTAATACTAGTTACAAATAAAATGTTGGTGCTGTTGTAGATCCACATCCCATGAAGGTGAATTTTAATTTTTTTGATCAGCTGCAATTATCGATGCCTTTCTTTACATCATTCAGTTCTAATCATTGCAGAATAGTCTTCATCAACAGACAAAATTGATTTACACTTATCTATTTACAATTTAACCCAACCTTAGAGTATTAATCGTTAGATTTTCGTACAAAACGGCGAATTGTTTTCCAGGCTCTGCCTCCATTACGTAGTATAAATCGATTTCGAGATCAGATGAGCACATGAGTACATCAATGATTGGCTTCAAAAAATAAGATGAGATATATTTATCATGTTAACAGTACCGATCTTTTCCTGTATCTACCTTATTTATTAATTACTCAGGAAGTTTCATAATCAATATTTCAGTAAAAGATGACCGAAAAAACAAACGGAAACATGGTTACGTATTACATAACTTGACCTAAAATTAATTGTTATTTTTATCACATACATGCCGCAACGACTTGAAAACAAAACGTCTTGAGATAACATGTAAACACATCAATACTGTGACACTATTTTCAGTAGTTCGTGCAAATTATAAGAAACAAAATATATGTTCTCAATTTTGTACATAAAAGGGTTAAAGAAATTTCCGAATTAAGTTCATTATAACTGTAAGAATCTTTAACTTTTTGACAAATAAACTTTTTGAGAAATATAAAAGTATATTACAGATTCAATTTAATGTTTAATTTTCTGATGTAAATTTAATTCATTAAAATATCTCTAAAAAGTGGCAATTTCCCAATATGCTTGTATTGGAGATGCCTGGAACAGATGTAATGATACTTCTTTACGCTAACTCATGTCAGAATATTACATTACGTACTATGTATATTGTTTCCGAGCTAGGACTTTGTGTTCGCTTCAAGAATAAAAAGGCCAGGACTTTGAATAACGGATGTGAAATTCCTCTCGACCAAAAAATGTTGACTTTAATGAAAATCGATGTGCGGAGTGAATGTGCGTTGACCCTCGCATTCTTTACCGGAGTGATAACGTCAACTACATCCTGAAAGTATAACAAGCGTTTCAGATAGTAGAGTATTAACGTGAGACGTGAACGTTATCGGCATGTTCACGTGAGACGCAGATAACATTCAAAGTATCCACCTTAATATATTCCTTTAGAGAGATTCTAATCTTTCAGATTTCCGTACTATTGTCTATGACTCAGTTTCTCAAAATATTTCTCAGAATACTTACTGTTGTATTTCCTGTTAAGATAGGATGTAGTTCACATGTTACCAAAACATATTAGAAACATTCTAGATGAAGTCAAAACAAAATGTTGTGTAACATTTAACAAAAAACACATTATTACATCCTTCTAAAACAGTTTTCTACTATTCTTCTAGACTAGATTATAATAGACGCCCTGTTCTTTCAGCAGTTCAGTACTAAGCACGCAGGAGTGGTTTTGACTCAGTTGCAAATATTTACTACTACCGCTTTTATTCCTTCTGTTGATTACCGACTTTACAGGTTATTTTAAATAAATAAATAAATAAATAAATAGTGAGTTATTGTTTCTTTAATAGCATTTTTATGCACTGAGTTTTGAATCATTTGTAGCTTTCCACACTTTCGTTCCTTTTGGCGGAGTTTCAGTGGCGGCCCCAACAAACTAAGGTTGCTTTATAGACTGCTAGAAATATAATTTAAAAATTCGGAACATTAATATATAATAAAACACGCGAAAATAACGTCAATTAGTTAAAAATAAGTTTCATAAAAATCTGTATTCAAACATGACTTTACTTTATTCGTAGTGTCCCTGTTAGGTATGTTCACTTCCCGCGCTCGTGGTCCTGGCTTTGATTAACAGTGAGTACTCGAATATTTGCATTAGTTCTGCTTTGAAACCAATGCCGGTAATAGAATTCATACTAAACAAAAACGAACTAGGTTTCAAAAACACAGTGATCTCACCTCAGCACTTTGCAACAAGTAGTATCGTTTGGACACGTTTTTCACTATTTCAGTGGTTTTCAAATTTTTTGCTACCGTAACACCCTCTAGGTAACATCCTTTATACGACCCCTCTCATTAATATTTAATTGTAATAACTAATCATTTTTTTCTGAAAGCAAGGCCATCATAATATGCTTTATTACATATGTACATTGTCGAAATAATTATTTCAAGTGTGTTGCACAATTGTGATATGCACAGTTGTAATTACTAAATTACGAAAGAAGAGATGGGCGGACTTCTTCCGTGAAAGCAGCGGGCGGTACCTGGAGATCAGCAAAAGATAGGAGGACATGGAGAAGCCTACGGACCAACAGAAGACAGACGGCGCTACCAACCTAAGAGTGCCTGCGCGTTTGAAGACGTTTTGCTTTATCACCCCTGCTCAGGCAGGAGGCCTTTGCTCACTAGGGAATCTTTGTAGGCTAAATAAATAAATAAATACTAAATTTACGGAGAAAACTGTTTGAAAAGCTATAAAAAGCGATCATACTGATATTTCAGAAAAAAGTACATGAGATGGACGAGCTAATTTCGTGTCACATAGTTCATCGAATCTGAACACTAATTAAGAAATGGCAATACGCATCCTGTTCTGGAGATTTATTCTTGATGTCCCTTTTGTCTTGATGGCCGCCATGGTTGAAAAACTGAAGTTCTCGCGACACTCCTCTGAAACCGTCTAGCCTCCATGGGGAGGCGCATATCACAGTTTGAATAATACAGCACTAGTTCATTTCATAATCTTGGTTGTGATTGCTGCTACTAGTGGCGATAATAACGAAATAAAATTATTTTTTTTTCGGAAATGTCACTACCTTTGTTATATATATTGCAATAATGAAAGGCATTCTACATGCACTCGTATTCACAACGACGCTCGCAGAATAACTGCTGCTACTACTTCCGGGAAGATAATTGCACACACCGTGTGCAAAAGAACGACAGAAAGAGACATATTCTTCCACAACGGCTTACTTTATTCAAAGAACTCATAAAATGTAAATTTTCAATTGGCAAATCCAACATCAAATGAAATTAAATTCCCCAAATCTCACATTCAATAATACGCTTATAATCATGCATAATAATAATAGTAATAATAATAATAGTAATAATGATAATGATAATATAATATAATGATAATGATAATGATAATATAATAAGATAATGATAATGATAATATAATAATATAATGATGATAATAATAATAATGATGATAATAATGCTTCAATACTGATAAGAACTGGCTGAACTTGTGTACTGGCAATAACACGCAAAATTTATAACATTAAGTGGCAGCTAGAGGCAGACGATGGCAGAAAATTGGTGTTCCCCTCGGGTACCGCACCGACGCGCCGCGCTCTGCGGCCAGTCACCTGCGCTGGAAGGCGGTGGCTAGTCGTGGGTGAGATGATAAGCGGGACCCTATGTTGAAGTCTAACGATGCAGTAAATGAACTGAAGAGCGTGAAATGGGGCTCTGCCATGGAGAGCCCGAGACGTCAGAGAAAGCGTTCCTTCGGCAGCTCTTGGATTCCAAACTGATTTCACATTCATCGATATTGCTGCGATGTCGTAAATATTGAATATAATTATGCAAAAAATATATTCTTACCGCATTATAAGAATTTTGCAATCCGGGCATGAACCGTTCAATCCGGGCATGAGCCATCACTGCGAGATTTGCTGTCATGATTGCAAACCGAGTCTTCTTAATTGATTGCTGTTAGCGTCGCCTACCCTCCGTCAGCTTCCCGACATCTGCTGTTGCATTGCCAATGTGACATCCGTGATTTCTCCGATCAACACCAGGCGATTGCCGGAGCAGTACCCTAATAAACGGGTGCGATCTATCCTTCCTTTTTCTTCTCTTATCCTCGTCCATTACACACACACACACATGCACTACACTACCGCATACATCGGCAGCGCAGTCGGGTTCTTAGAGCTTGTCCGGCTGGGGCGGTGCCCCGCTAGGGGAAATACCTAGTCAGGGAAAGCCCGCTAGCCGGCAGTAGGTCGGCGCAGGATCTCACCATACAGCGGGGGAAGACCACCGCTACCTACCGAGCAAAAAACATGCACTACACTTACAGTACTTATGACACGAGTTGTTGATGTGACAGGAATCACTAAAAATCAACCAATAAAAGGTATTTATAACATTAAAATAAAAAATCAATCAATTAACCGGAGGGCCAAAAATATTTCACTAGGGAGGCAAATTACAAAAATCCACCACTGATCATAGTTGACTCTTTACATATAATGTCAAACGAATATAATCTCTTCAATAAAGATTTTAACATGGCGTTGCAAACGATTCCTCCCGCTTCAAAGTGTATTAATAACAAAAGTAATATTGATAAAAGTAATAACAAAAGCGTTATTAATGGAGGCCACAATCAGAATACAGTGTGCGTCATAATAAGCTTGCCACTAATGACGTGTCTGATTTCTTAGTGTATCATTAATTTAACAAATATTGTACTGAAAAGACAACATAACATAAACCTTAGAGCAATCTTCTGAAACTTGTAAGATTATACTGTATGTTGCATTACAATATCCTCTGGTGTTCTACGGCAGGAGAAACTTGGAACAATTTTGCAATATAACAAATAAATCCTAAAATTAATTCATAGAACTTCATGAAAAAAATTATGCTACTTCAGTATTGTAGTTATTGGAAAATGGTGGGCAATCGACATTGTTATTTGAGCCTAAACACCAAACGAGGTTGATCAGAAATTGTCCACGTGCCATGAAGTTCTTTTAATAACACAGCTCCGTGAGTAAAGGGAACCAAAACGTTTCCCAAACAATTTATAAAAGAAACCTCACAGGAGCGAAAAGCTTCTTGCAGGCGGTGATTCTTCAAGATGGAGGGACTTAAGACTTACTTGACATTTACTTGAGATTACCTCTTATCAAATTGGGAGATACCTAAATATATCAGAAGCAGTTTTGAGAATTCTCACATCCTATTCAAGTGCGACTTCCCCCGATAAAACATTTGGATGTGCACCTAATGAAGAAAGTATGTGCTTCAATTTGGATGTTGAATAGAAAGTAAACTCAAAACTACGAAATGCAACTCTGATGGAATTTTGTATGTGTCAAACTGATTTGAGATGGTAGCGTGGATTAGTGAGCTTCTGCGAGACAGAAAATAGAAAATCCGAATTGGGCAAGTTACCTTACGGGGCAAGCGTAAGGTAGGGAATACTGCATTGGACCTCTTCTATTTCTAGCTCTCGTCATTGATCTGCCAGCGCACTTAATCTTAAATGTTCGGCTATTTGCAGACGATTGCATAATATATCGTTGTATGAATTCGAAAGATGATGAACAAATGCTGCAACGGGATCTTGAAGCTTTATATTAATGGGCGGAAAATAATGGAATGACCATAAATAGTTCTAAAAGGAAATCCTTCACTTGTGGCATTTCACTATTCACTTTTAGATTTTGTTTTAGAGAAAGCATGGAGATCTCTTCCCTTTGTAATGCGCGTCTTAAAAAAGAGTACTACAAATGCGAAAGAAATAGGGGTCATATTAAAGTACAGTGAAGTGCAGTGTTTTCTTAATTGTACAAATATTACAATTAAATTTACAAATATTCAGTGTGGAATTAGATTATAGAAGTTTCTTACGTTTTTATATTTACATTATTATTATTATTATTATTATCTACTTTTTATGTTAGTTATAAGGTCTTATTTATGAAGTTAGCTGTCACCGGGTTATATCCAATTGCAGTTTAAATATTTGTCTTGTTTTCAAGAACCGTATTTCACGAAGACGTTCTTTCTGACTTATCTTTTAATTTTAAATGATTTTTAAGAATGTAATATGAATACGTGCATGATCAAAATAGTTGTTCTTTGATCCTACTGCAAAATATTTCATTAAGTGGCAAAACAATGGGCAAATTTGGAGTGGGCTTGCGTCTTATTTAAGTCTGATGTGATAGAAAATTATTTGAACAACTTAACTTTGACCACATGTAAAATTGTTCCAGGAACAGTTACTGATAGCACATTCCATAGTTTTACCTTGACTACTTTCATAAAGAGAGCTCAGTCCTATTTTCAGCTCTTCTTTTGCCTAAGCTCCTATCATCCAAGCTCTTTTTCGTCATTCGACAATAGATGTTTTCTACCAGACGTGATCTCCGTTTATATTTTTCTATCTTCCATTTTTAAAAAATTCCCCAATAAATTCGAGTCTTGGGATCGGAAAGTATGTACCATTGCCGAGAATATTAAACATATTTTCTAGTTCAGAAATACTTGGTCACTACTGAATAAAACAATCAGAACACATTGTAGATGACCAACGATGTACCTCAAGTTTTAATATCTTGATAATCTCTTGTTATTTCTGTGGAAATCATTATCAATAATCTATTGAACACTCTGTTTTTCTTATCTGATTGTGTCAAGATAAAATGTCTGATAATTCTCCAGAATGCCCCATTTAAAATTTGTTTAAAGATTTTCTTTGAGATAATTCTAAAAATCATCTTCAATCAAATTTATTTACTACCGATCGTCGCCAATGCTATGACCAGAAGCATGTTTTATTCCTTCACTTCGAATGTAGGCTTTGAACTCCTCCCATTTTGGGTCCTTAAAATAGGTTCTTATATCACGTAATTAGGCATTAAATGTTTAATATCTGGCTAGGGAGCAGAGAAAAGTTATGTTACGCGAAAAAACAGCGAATTGTTGGCAGAAAATCTCTTACTACATGGTCCTGGTAACGAAAAGGTAAATAATCCCAGTTGTTAAATTAAAAAAAAATCGTCTAACATGATGTAGCTAGAATCCATGTTTTATGAGTCGGTAGCGAAAATTCGAATGACGGCAAAACGCATGTCCTTTTGTGAACAACGCTAGAGACCTAACTCTTCAGAGGATTTTCTCCTAAATTGATATTTCTCAATCGATCTAGTTAATGTCCCAGCCCCTTAAATTTCATATTTTAATTTTAAATAAACCGATATTTTAATTTTTGAGGTACTTTACAAGAAGCACTTGGAATATTTTCCAAATTTTCAAAAAAAGTGGCTCCGTTTTTTATTAAATTTTGTTGTTGGAGAGTATGAAGGACGTCTCAGAGAGTGATGCAGGACTCATGTTCGTTTAAAACACTGATTTTTCCCGGGGCCCCAGTTCAAAAATTAAATGAGGACGTTCAAAAGCGTTTGTCCAACTTAAAAAAGCGTGCCCAAAAGAAATTGAAAGAAACATTTATTAATCAGAATCAATTACAAAATTGTGAATCGAGTCCTGAGAGATTTCGCTTTGACGAACTTTTTTATAACGACGCCCAGGTACGCTTTTAACGATTTTGTCACTTTACTCTCTGTGAAGAATATGCTATGTTTTTATTTTTAATATTATTAGAGGGGACACCGGGGAGGAATGAGGTTGAGAGATACATTTGCACCTTTTGACTTGAGTATTCCTTTATGTTCTACTGTAATGTTTCAAATTCCAGATAACGAAACTCAGAAAAGACACCCCCAAAACGCTAAATGAAGCAATAGATAATTGGGGCTCTGGGATGCCAAATTACAAATTTGAAAAACATCTTCGTGTCCTCATCATAAAATACGAATTTCTAACTTTACGCTAGTCGATTTAGAGTAATAAACAAACCGCTTTAAGAAGGTGCGTTTAAATAGTGTTCAGTTAGACAAAAATAACACATTTGCAATTGAACTAAAAGAAAAAAGTTTAATACTCTTGAAGAAAAAACTCACTAGATCTCCATGGGATTTAATTATCGACATCGATTTACCAGATGTATTTGGCGATGCGTCCGCCAAAACGGAATTGTTCGAGAAACTATTTTCTCTCTCTTCCAAATGCCGTTGTAAGAGAACTCTCCGTAGCCATCTCATCTCCGACAGTCAAGCGTGTCAATATATATTGGATTTTGAAGAAGTCGTTCATGAACTTTTTGAGAAATGATTCCATTTTATACATAGAAATCTGCTATTAATTCCGAAGGCATCTGTGTTGTGTGTCATATGTTTGACTCATTTGGACGACATTAATTTGCTCTGAGTGGTGGACCAGAAGAAGTCTAGTTGTCCATGAAGAGGGACACACGCAAATTATTCAATTACTTGTATTTATATATTCAATTAAATAAAAAATCCAAATTGATTAGATACAGATGTGAAAAAAACATTTCATTCACTACATCACTTAAAACACGATTTACTTGTTAAAACACATTTTAATCATAACGTTTCGACAATTGTTCCAATGTCATTCTCAGGTGCTCAAAGGTACATGCATGTGTTATCGTATGAGAAGAAAACATGAAGACAGAGAAGTTAAAGCTTTGTCGCATTACACATGCAGCACATTTTAATCACTTTGTATTTGTACACGGTCTTAAAGTTGTGTTAGAAAACCATTAAATATGAATATCGTCAAACGATTACTGTTGTTTGTATTAAAATTGTTTACCCACAAACAAAGGGATTACAGGAAGTTTCTTAATGGTGCTACGCCGTTGAAATTTACGACAATTAGAAGCTTAGAGCTTTCGTTTATTAATATTATTTATTAGATAGCTATATTTGGTGAATCCGAAATAGTTATTTTAACTTTCTCGTTTGCGGATTATAAGGCAAGTTAGGTAATACTGTAAAAAAATATTCCATGATTTCGACGGAAATACAAATAATGGGGATAACTGATACCGAAAAGGGAATTATTTTCACACATTCCTGTCTGCTTCACTAGCAAAAAGTTGTATCGTAGACAAAATTTTGCGAAAAATAGGTAATCCGGGATCGATATGGCGGAATTAGAGACCGTGATAATATGGAGCAGATTTTAGGGTTAAAAATTCGCCATTGTAGAGACTCGAATTATGAGGTCTCCAGGTCAAAGGCATTGCAATACCCTTGATGCCCTGAGGCACCTGAACCGGTGAAATTGATTGTGTTGACAGTTACTTCGAACAATAAGACCAATGCGTTTCGTAATGCAAGCATGCGGACCCCTAAATCGTGCTGCCGGATCTTGACCTACAAGAGGAACCTGGAAGTTTAACGCGGCATTTGCTTTGTACTTACTACAATCTCCCACATCCCAGAATGACGCCAGCAGGTGAGCGCACGTTACGTGGGCCGTGCCTGTGCGTAACGCTTGGTTTCTGTGTACTTCACGCTTCGTGGTGCGCGGTCATTAGACCACCCCGCCCGGCTAACCTCCTCCCCGCTTCAGCCATTCCCCTCCTTCTCCCTGCCCCCTTACCTCCTCCCCCCCCTTCTCCTCCCAACCCCAGCATTATTATTACTCCCCTGCTTCCACCATTTTTCTCCCTCTTCCACCTTCTCCTCCCCGTGCAGCCCATTCCCTCTGCCCGCCTTCCCCTCCCCGCCCCGCCTTTACCGGTTCCCGCACCGAGTGCAATTTTATTACTCGTTGCGAAGACGCCCGCCAACGTCAAAGATCCGCTATAAAAATCGAAGGCGAGGCTAGGAGCACGCTCCACCTATGTACCACCCTTGTGCGTGCCAAGTCAACATGGTCTCTTCTACAGCGCTAGTGACGAATCCGACCGGCCGAGATGGCTCAAGGTATTAAGCGATGCCACTGTAGTGCCTCTGACCGGGAGGTCCTAGGGTTCGAGTCCAGGCGTTGGCAGGATTTTCGACACTAGCTAGGTCGCCTTCTATCGCTGACTGGAGGAGAATTATGGCACCCAGCTGATCTGGTCGATAGTTTTCCGTGAATTCCACGTTCAACACCAGATGAAAACATTAGTACCCTAACTAAGGAGCCATAACGGCGCGCAATCTTTCCTTCCTCATCCTTGTCCCATCCTCACTCCTTACGGACACACACTTACATGCACTATTATATCACATGTGAGGCCAGTCGGGAGCTTAGGCTTGATCCAGATAGGGCAGTGACCTCTGGAGGAGATACCTAGAAAATTTAATTTGTGATCTGCAGGTTCATTGCAGCTCAAGTGGTCGGTTTGTTTATCTCCGAACACAGAAAGTTATATGAAAAGTATTGATTAAAATTCTTGTTTAAATTTTTCTTTCATTACAAAATTAGTTTAAGTGATCGTCAATCTGATGAATCAAGTCGAAACGATTGATGTAAAAACCTGAAAGAAAGTGCTTCACCAATGTACACGTTAGTATGGATTTACATAAAAAGCACGTGGCTTTTCCAGATTTTTCACAATGTTTTGGAGGGAAGCGGCTAAAAACCACATTAATTGGCGCTTCCTCTCCTCTACCTCTACTTACAAAGTGTTTTCCGTAAGTCATGTCACCTTGTTTTTCTTATGGGGCATTATACTGCAGCGCATTCTAACCTGCTGGGCTGATACGAGAGGGATATTGGAGGGGAGCTTTAAAACGCGCTCGATCTCGGTTGTCTCCGAACTGCCGGATAACCAGGACGTGCGTTCCCACGGACGTGGGTGAGGTTACGTAACAGCGCGATGGATCGTTTGTGGAACATCGTTATGCTATCGATTTTTCCGTTACACTTGACACGTTCACCATATAAATGTTTCCATTCATTCAGCAGGCCTCTGGGAGCTATTTCTTGCTGAAGTGTCCAAGGAAGGACGAGAGAATGTGAAGAAAACGGCGGATTTTCGTCAGAAAAAATTTAATTGCCATGCTCTAATAACGAAAAAAGGAATAAATCCAGTTGCTAAATTATGAAAAAAATCCTCTAACATGTGAAGTAGCTAGTTTCCCTGTTTTGTGGGTCCTAGATACCGAAAAACCAATTGACGGCAAAACGTCCGTCCGTCAGTATGTGAACACCACTAGCGCCTAAACCATACGTACAATTTTTCCAAAAATTTCCCAGTCGATCAGGTTCCATTCAAGGCGCCGCGATTTTGAAAAACTTTCTTCAAAATTTGGGGGGACTTTACATAAATCCCCCGGACATTTTCAAAAATTTCTCAAAAACGGCTCCAATTTTTCTCTTTAAACTTCTTTTAAGAATAGAATACAATACACCTATAAAAGTGGCATAGATCCGAATTTCTAATTTCAGTAGCGCTTAAACGCCATTTTCTTAAAAACAGATCCAAATGTTTCAAAGAAAATTGCCATTTATGACCAGATTATACTGTTCTTTAATATTCTTATTGTAATATTTCAGTTTTTCTATTATAATATCAAAAAATTAAGACTTAAAAAGAAAAGTACTTTGGGCGGCGATAGATGGTAGTTGGCAAGAGTATGTCGCTAGTCCGAATAGCTAGCCGAGACCAAAGGATATAAAAAAACTAATACGGGAGAGTCTGTGCCATTCTGTAGCACCACTAGTTTTGCATTTGGTCGCATTACTTATGGAACACACCTTGTTTGCAGTAAATTTTTTAAGCGGGCAGAACAACACCTATTGCCGGGTCCTAGTAACCAAAATGTCGATAAATTTGTTTATGTGTGAAGTAAATTACTTTCTCTTGCACGTTATGTTGTCATAATTTACGTTTGGTGGGTTCTTGATGCCGAAATATTGGATTATGGCAAAACACCTGTCGTTCGTCTGTTCGTTTGTCCGATTGCTTGCATCTCAAATGCCAGGAGTATTTTTACGAAATTTGATATTCCCCACCCGATCCGATTGATGTTACGGCCCCTAGAATGTGAAATGGAATTGTGATTTTGGGGGGTACTTTACGTGAAGCCTTTGCAGCAATTTCAAAATTGATAGATGTAATGATAGAGATAATGATCTCTGATAGAGCAAATGACGCTTAAAGAAACGGCATAGCTCGTATTTTCTGCAAAACACTCTTTTGTACGTCAGTCGGTTGGTCGGTCTGTTTTTGGAAAATAAGTATTTTTCAGTGAAGTACATGGAAATAACCCACATCCGAGATTAATTCTGAATAGAGTTGAAAAATAATTGATAAGAAAACATTTGCTCTCGTATAATTATAACAATTTGAGAAAGAAAATCAGCTACATTGGCTATTCTCCATCTTAATCTTCGTGAAGGAATGTACTTACTATCGCGAGAACATGGAGAATGATAACTTGAATAACTTATGAATTTCCCACTGCACTCTTAGGACATGTGCACAGATAATGAAGTTATATTTATGTCCAGAAGTAAAACAAAGGGCCATCTCAGTATTCACTCAAAGGATCAGGGAAACTAGAAGGAATATCTAATAGAGATGGGATCATCGACCCAGATGCTGAGATACAATAATTGTTACAGGTATATTTAATCTTTTAAACTTATGTAGTTTACATAATAACTAATACGAAGTGATTGTTAAAATCAATATTACTCTCCTTTTCCAATTATACTACACTACTACATGCTATATTTTTCAATATTACTAAACTATTCACTATCACTATAATATTTTAATATTTCAATATTACTTTCCTTTTTCTTCCACCCGCACACCCTTATGTTATTAGAATTTGTAGGCTTGAAGGGCAGTATTTTTTCTTGGATATGCTATTTTCTATATTCACTTCATCCGTTGTGGATCCGTATAACTGAATCGTCTAGTGCTTACTTGCTATATTCATTGATCAGGACAACTGGCATTGATTCACTAAATCAGAAAGTTCACTCTATTCAGAGACGACTATGTGTACTTGAACATTACTAAATGTGAAATTTTAAGAAGTCCCAAAATATCGGCGTACATGGGTCCCTTAGCGTGGTGGTTACCGGTGCAGTCGCAGCGTCTTAGAACCTGAAGAACGTATTCAAATACAATGTCGAAATATTGTGAAATAAACCGAAAAATGCTATTTGAAAAATGTTAGTTTGTGAAGACTGTTTTAAAATAATTTTGGAACTCAAAGTTTACAAAGTGGGATGCAAGTTGGCATTAAATTAACAACATTTTTATTTGCAAATGAATGATAAATAGCTTTCAGTAACAGCCAGCCAGCATCATCGGATCTGCCTTCTCGAATTCAGCAGTAGGCGTATCGATTACCGCTATCTAATATTGATCCTAAATCATCGAAAGTTACGTATGAACCAAAGAAAAATAAAAATGTAAAGCAATTTCGACCTGCTATTGTAGTGCTTTGGAAAGCTAGAAGCGCCTCGCGAAGAACAATAGGTTATTCATAAATTTAATTTATGCGATTGCATCGTGGTCGAGTAACTTGATTCAATGGGACAATAAAAGACACGTAAATGACAGCAGACTTTCCCACTATACCTCGGTCGTGAACCTTCGGTTTCCTTCGGGAACGTTCGCGCCTCCCGCCCACAACGCGCACTAGGCGCGCGCCCCGACTTCACCGGGGACTTCATGGGACGGCTTCGCGGACGGGCGACCGACGCAGACGCGTGAAGCGGTGTGAAGGCCGGGGATGGCGCGGGGATTTCGCACGCGCGCAGTCGCGCTTCGAGGGCGGGGATCGACAGTGCGTCGCCGGCTTATCTCCTCGCCATCGCGGCGTTATCACCGATAGCCAAGCGATGGCCGCCGCGTGCGGCAGCTGTCAGACGAGCGAGCGACACAGTCGAACCGCATCATGGGCAAGAAGGTGAAGCAGGAAGATATCGATAATGGAGTCTACGGTGAGTTGGCTGGTCGCACACGTTGATTGGCGACACATTTCCGACATATATTCAAATTTGCTAGAGTCTCTTCAGATGTTCGCTGATAATACACCGTGTAAATTGCTTGTCTGCACATTCAAAAAGCGAAGTTCCTTACTAGTAAGGTTTATACCCAATCCCAAATCTTTCTTGTTTGAGTTAAGGTCCCGTATTTTCACATTTGTTTCGTCGCACTAATGGTTGCGTTGGTTGGTTTGTTCTGCAATGAACATGTAATGGAAACCAAAACAACAAGAAAAAAAGAGAGAGAGAGCAAAAGCTCGTCACTAATTTGATGTCACTCATGTCATGTCAACTAATGGTTGTCGTCTGTGTTAAAGAGAAAAAAATGCTGGTACAATGAATGATATTCGCATTTTTTCTGAGAAGTTGTCATTTTGTTATTGGGAGCTGGACGCCAAATTTACGCAATTTATTCCAAGGGTCTTCAAGAAGTAAGTCTTAGTTCTTATCGGTTTTCTCGCTCAGCATTTTCTTGTTTTATTTTAATTTAGGAGAAATGCATGGTTCACTTTAAAATGGTTTTCTTAAACGTCGAACAACTATATTATATTTTAGCTGCATATGTTGTTTAATTAAGTATAAATATAGAACAATTATTTAACAAAAAGACTGTCTTCATATCAATTTTAGGAATCTGCACACCGATATTTCCACATGACAAAATTAGGAGTATTTATTCGAGAACTCTTGAAAATAATTTGAAAAGCGTTAAAGTAAAATTTGTTCTGCAATGAACATGTAATGGAAACCAAAACAACAAGAAAAAGAGAGAGAGAGAGCAAAAGCTCGTCACTAATTTGATGTCACTCATGGCTCATAATTGATTCTATAATGCTTGCTAGAACGGCAATTTTTTCTATCAATAACAAAATCAATATTCAGTGTGAGTGTGCGTGAGAGCGTATGTGCGGTTCCGTCACTCACGGTTAGACCACTTCCCGTGCACCAAAGCTTCCTGAGACTTTCGTATAAGGTGTCATTCGCCACATCTCGATCTCTTGGTAGGGAACTAATAATGTGTTTTCGGATCAGGCCAGAAAATTCTAATAAATATCTAAAAATGTGTTTTTTGCGCGTTTTAGTGCAGTTGTCTTAGTGAGTATGCCGGGAATTAAGCCAACGCCACTGAAACAGATCTATGTAGGTAGCGTTGAATGCGACAAATGAATTACCGCGCGGGAGATGTCATTTAACTTGCATCCTTATTAATGCATTTTTTAAAAATACATTTTAAAAAACCTACGAGCAGTATTTGTTTGGAACTTATTGAATTAGAAGATTTCCACGTAAATACGGAGAAAACCAAACTGTGAATAATGCTACAGTGGCACATTTACGTTCAATTTCTCTGATTTACATTCTTAAACGTGAAAATTCTGATTTTAAAATGAATGTGACAAACAACTTTTTCTTAAAAAACGTAACAAAAACCTTATTCACAAAAACATACAAAACAGTCGGGTTGTAATTCGCCAACAAAACATTAAATAGAGCAATTGCAGAAGTAGAAGTGAACATTTAGACTGACTTTATGAAGTTTCAAAAATGAGGGTACAAAAATATGGAAGTATTAAGCAAATTCGAGATTACTAGAAAGTGTTAACCAAATTCAAGAAAAAATGTAGTTGTAGAAGATTTTGCGACAGATTTTTCGGAATTAATTGAGAATGATCTTATTTAGAGAATAACGCTGAAGACCTGCTTACAGATGACTGTGCATATTAGCAAAAAACGTAAAAATGTAGCTATGTTTCATTTTAGCTATTCGGCGTCATTCTTACCTGCAAGTATTTTTTACGGCGGTTATAATTATGAAATTGCAATATTACCAGCTCATATCTCCTACGGTTGAAACATACCAGGCCATTGGGTGTTGGGAATTTTTGAGGATAAGTAAAGCATTATTAGCTACTACGATTCATTGTTGTGTACAATGCTAGAGACTGTACGAACTTATTTGAACAAGTTATGCATGACGTAAATTGCCAACACATGAAAATACGTTTAAAAGCGAATTTAGCGTCGGCGATGCCACATTCAACTAGTATCTTAATATTTTATATTTTAATTTACTTTTGCACGTAAAATTCACTTTTTCACAGTACATGTTATTATTATTATTATTATTATTATTATTATTATTATTATTATTAAAGATTTTCAACTTCCTTCGTGAAGTTATTTGCTTTTCTTAAATTGTTCATTATTTATTACATCAATTTATTGTATCAATATTATACTTTGAATTTATATGATCTGAGAAATTCACACATGCATTACATACCTGTACAATTGGGTTGTGCAAGGAACATTTTGACATCTAATGGTATGAATATCCTAATCTTCTTCAATCTTTTAATTAGATATTCCCTTTCTTCTTTATATACTGGACATTACATGTTTTAGATTCTGTTAAAGTATCCACAATGGCATTTTGGATCAGATGTGAACTTAACTCTAATTAAGAATGAGTTTAGACTATACTGTCCAGCGGTTCACCCTTGAAGCAAAATCCCTCTCAATGGATCTTCCATGAAACCAAGATCTCACTGCTTCCTTATAATACGATTTGATATATTCCTTGCCTTTGGTATTAGCTACTTGCTTAATACTTTCAATAGTTTCCTTCTCTGACTGAAGACCTTTCCAGGTACCTTTTTATTTAATTATTCTCGTGAATTTACTGTTTCAAATTTCACATTTCACCTGAAGGTCAAGATCGCCTCGCCATAATATTAATGTATATAGCAGTGGATCTGATAGACTGTCTCAGTAGAGGAATATTTACGTAAAGTAGTTTGTTTGTTTCCTAGAATTGGAAATTCTCTTTTTTATTACTCATAAATAATAATTCTTACTTGAGTTATCAACATTTTATTGTGTATTAAGCCGTATAATTATATATTCATACAAATATCCTATTTTAAAACTAAAACAACAATTTTTGCTGCACAATTTTTTCATGAATTCTCTTATTCTCCTTCTCAAATACTCGCTACAAATCCCTTTCTTTTTGCATGCATGACCAAAGCTTCTCGTAATTTAGAAATTTTACTTTAATACAAAACTTGGTCTTCCCACAATGGCAAATACATATAAAAATAAATGTTCCCCTAACCATGTTCCATGTTTCGCTACCTTGCTTTTGGAGATCCACCTCAAACGTGAATGTCGTTCAGTTTCCATTCAGCCACCATTTCCAAAGAATTCGGTCCACTCCAAAGATGTTCGCGTTTTCCACACCCGTAATTATATTTCCTTTCTAATTGTACACTTGCTACCTTAAAACACCTCCTTTACAAACGCAAAATTCAGTCTAATTCTTCCCGCAACTAAATCGTTTTCCCTTTTACATCTGGCTCGTACAGTCTCCGAACATCGTTTTCTCCATTTTTTCATATTTCGCGCACTTCATCTGTCTCTCATCTCACACGATCTCGCTCTTGATTGGTCACACACATTTAACATAATATCATTTTATTCTTTGGCTTGCTGCTCGTAATAACTTTTTAATCATTTTCTGCCTCACTGAATTTGCTTACTGTCCTTCCACTGCAAAGTTATTGTAAGAAAAATGTACTTCCAAGTGTTTTTGATATCGAGTAAATAATAGTCCTTATATTTACTGTCTTTATATCTAAAATTAATAACACACTAAGAGAATCAGAGTAAATATCAACATTTCTGTCTTTGTATTCCAAAGCTATGACCACAACATTTTTGCTAGCTCTACATTCTGCCTGGAAATTGATGCATACGGATGCAAACTTCTGGAAACATGAACACTGAGATCAGGGCAGAGGCATATAGTTTCAACTGATCACATTTCATTTCGTCTTCGTTCGCCTGCGCTGATTACTTCCTCCTCATGCGTTCTCCTTTCTGATTGGTTATTCATGTCTAAGCATCTTTAGATTTAGATTTATTTAGTCACAAATACAGTAAAAACTGTATGTGACGTATTAGGGAGAAGATTATCTGCGAACGTTTTCTTGAGTTCCAAAATCCCTTCCCGTCATTTTAACTGTAAATAGTTGAAAGATGAGTAAAAGTTTAATATAAAAAAATAAAAATAAACTTTAAAAACAAATTTTAAAAGTCGCAAGATTAGCAATATTTGAAGAAATTGAAAGACATTTTCGTTTCCGAGTTATAGAAAACTTATTTGCATCGGAAATCGAATTGCTAGTATCTTTTACTGTTTATTCCTTCATTAATCGATTCTTTCACCCTTTTATATAATTAATTGTCACGGAAATTCCTCGCGTGTCCTTGTCAAGTTTATAATCACAACGAAGTCTTCTATTTTCCTTGTTCATTGATTACATTTCATTTCCTTTAAATTCATATTATTTGCGAAATCGTCATATCATTTCTTCGGATTTCCCATTGTCGATATCGTGCATACTTTTTACTGCACTTGACAATATTTATTTGTCCCAGTGATGACTCCTTACACTTGACATTATGATGTTTCATCTATAAAACAAAAGAAATGTTGAAAATGATTAGATTTATTTATAGACTTCGGGAATATAAAAGATTTAAAGCACTATAGCAATCAGTGTATGTGCATATCAATAAAGGAAAACGTTGTTCTGATATAATAATCACTAGTATAATACTACGGTTTGAATAATGCATTGTATCGATTGTATTTCTTGAGTGCATATCTTACTAATCTTAAATATCCTCGATATTATTTTTACTTTTCCTCAGTGATGCGTAGTAAAGAGTATAAGACGTGAATTCAGTCAAAACAATTATAGGTAAAGATTAGGACATAAAATCAGTTATGAGGGCCTCCGACGCGAAAGAGAGGGTTGCCATTATGCCTGTGAAGAAGGGGTCTGTGGACGTATGGAGTCGTCCGACAGCATGGAAATATGGATGAAAGTGTAACACCTAACTTGGGCGGATTTTGAGGTCTTCACTTTCATGCTAGGTTTTAATTTAATGGAATTTGGCGCATGAATGTTATCAAATTGTATTTTATCCTACTAGTAGCGCATCCAAGATTTTTATCGGGGGAGGGGGGCTGACATCTATAAGCATTAAGCCGACTTGATATTTCCTTATGAAGAGATTTTCATTTGTACTGAATATAAAATATATTTTCATTTGTTAACTTATAGTTAATATTTGTACAATAAACAATTGGCAAGTACTGAATGTGGCCAGATTGGTGTTCGCTGTATTTTTTAATATTTAACTTCGGTTTCGTGATCCGTGTGCATGCGGAGAAGGTAGGTGCATTTCTTTGGCAGTGCCAATGTTGGCAGTTTCTCAGTCAGAAATAATAGGTAAAAAAGGAAATGTTTGTAATGGTACTATAAACGTTAGCTTTAATAACGTCAGCAAATATTATCATACCCATAATTAGTTATTGACATTAAGTGTTCTCAGGAGTTTGAATCGTTTGAGTAGAAAAATAACTTTATTCGAGCAGTAAGCGTACACATTGTCACTGAAAACATTGTGATCGAAAACACATGGAATTAGGGGAGCAAAAAAGCCTAACTTGAGGAAACAAAACCTCTTACTCCTCACGTATGGTAGCTACATGGGAGATAAAATAGTGAAAAAAAACATGGCGTTATATACATCTAAAAGTAAAATAGCCCGTTAACACTTGTATTCTGAGTAGTTTCTGTGTAAATATAATTCAGGATAAAATTCAAACCCAGCACTGGCATGAAACATCAACTCCGAATTATCATTTGATTAATCTTATCAGTTTATCTCCCCTGATATATAGTTACAGAACAACTCATTTTCTCGTAACGTAGTGGATAAACAGCTGTGTGATTTTATTAAGCTTTTCTTAAAAAGGAACACGTTTGTGTATTCTTCATTTTTGACTCTTTATTTCAATTGGTAACATAGGAAATAACGTAGTGCTATAACGTACGCTCATGAAATATGCTACCAAAAAGTCCCAAAACTAACAAATTGGTATACGACCGCAATGATCTCATGGGCCATCCATAAGTTACGTGAGGTGATTTTGGCGATTTTCCGACTCCCCCTCCCCCCTTGATGAGATGTCGATGGCCTCAGACCGTCAGCCACTCCTATTCCCCTTTCCGATGAGTCGGACCCATCTCTTCCCATCGCATCGCAGACCGCAGGCGAATTTGTGGGTTCGTGGGACGCGATACGATTAACTGCATGTAGTAGATCTTCAAGTCTAAATGAAGCTTTTGAGATAAATTCAAATCGCTTGTTTCGTCGCCCTAGAAATACCTTCTTTCTCCGCTAGATGGTGAAAGGAGCGTTCCGAAATTTGCGTGGTCAGGCGAAGGAGCAGGCCTCATGAGCTGAGTCTCACCATGTAAAATAAGGCATCAATTCAATTCAATTCAGTTCAGTTCAGTTCAATTCAATTCAATTCAACTCAATACTCTCGGTGCGCCCGCCCTCCGACTTCAGTTGTGTTAGGCTCTCGTCTAGTGTTAGTGAAAACGTGACATGACGCGATAACCCTGTAAAACAGCATTGCACTCTCGCCTCAATGCAGTGCCACTGTTTTCTTCTACAACAATGAAAATCTGATCACTTTACTCCCTTAGAAAAAAGGCAAAATTTTTTGTAGCATTCAAATTTACGCAGATAATTTATTTTTTCAAGTACTTAATTATGAATAATAAGAATAGCAGAACCTATTAATATTTCAGAAAATATATTTTTGTATGGTTCAATATAAGAGTCAAAACGTTAATAAAAACTAAAGATGTTTTGTTTTGGATATAACATATTATGAATGAATGAGGGTGACATGTCATAATGTACAGAATTTATTGACCTGACTTAAACAAGTTTATATCTCTCAGTTTAACACGTGTAGACAGAATTCACGTTTTCTGAGTCCTTCATTCCGAAAAATAGCTTGACGAGAAGACATGTTTCTTTGATCAAGGCTAGCGCATAGCGCGTGTATATAATTGTTTCCAAAATTGATATTCCCCGATCGATCTGTACGGACTCTATTCCTGGTGAGTTTGAAACTATATTTTGATTTTCGTGGGTAATTTAAACTAAAATCTAAACAATATTTTCAAAACTTCTCTAAAAAATTGTCACAAACTTTTTAATTATTTTTTCGTATAGTGAAATAACTTTTAAATTGCATGTGTCACTTTTTCGTTACGATCACTGGTTTTTTCTAATTCTCAAAAGTTTGAAATTTTCTCATCATATTCTTACAAGTATAGTATTGAAGATATTGTCTCTTAATGAAATCTATCTTCAAAGTCATTTCTGTGAATAAGGTCATGTACTATAATTTTCGAAATATTAGACATTTTTGCTAAATACTTGTTTTTACTTTATCGCTTCGGAGAAAAGAGAACATTATGTAATGCTGCGCGAAAAACGGGTGAATTTTCGAGAATTAGCGCGAGCAAATGCCAGTAATATATCTGTGTGCAGTCGAATATAAATAATACTTAAAAAATGTAATTGGGAAAGATTAATGTATTATTTTATTACAAAAAATAGTCAGTGGTCAGCTGATTGCAAGCTACTTCAGGCAACTTTTACGGCTGAAAAGAGCACACAAAATTTCTCTAGTCCGAAATTCAATGACACATTATTCCTTGATTTTTTAATATTTTTTCCAGTAAAAAATTACCGATGGTAATCCTAGCAGAGCTCATTTAATAAATTATGCCCTTCATTTATGTTCAATTTGAACGTAAGAAGGGATCAAGATCCAAGAAATATTAATGTTGT
This sequence comes from Gryllus bimaculatus, assembly GCA_017312745.1. Lineage (NCBI taxonomy): Eukaryota > Metazoa > Arthropoda > Insecta > Orthoptera > Gryllidae > Gryllus > Gryllus bimaculatus. The sequence continues at coordinate 3,070,248 of BOPP01000037.1, forward strand.
TAAAATACCATTCTAACTATTTATACAAATTTCGAAATTCAGATTTTCCTGTCTTACAATCTCCTGATGACAAATCTAAAGAAATGTAGTTATGAATGTTGGCCTAGCGATAGACTGCAAGACACAAGAAAAAGTGCCCTGAAAAATGTCGGTTTGTCCATCACGAATCCTACACACGCCACAATCGATGGCGCAGAACGATTGCGCTCAACATAGCCATCCCTGTTGCAATCTCTCTTCACAAGCACATCGCGAAACCTGTCCAGGTGTCCCGTCCAGATCTCCCGAAGCGGAAACCCGCAGTTAAAACATTTCCAACAAACTGAAGTTAAAAAAAAAACCTAGTCCAAAAAGTAAGATTTTGAGATACTAAAACTGTTGCTAGAGCTTCATGGCTCTTTGCTGGCTGTGTTGTTGTGAACAAAATTAGCTCCTTTCTGTAGTGATTAGCTCCGAAAGTTTGAGTGATTTTGGTAAAACCACCATATTCCATACACACTCAATTTTATCCAATAATTTCCACAATACATTTTCAGCTTGAACTACAAACAAGCGTTCATTAGTATTTGAGTTTGAGAAAGTTCACAACTTGCATGCTTCAAATTTCTACACACTTTCTCATAGGATGTTTTTTCGGTCTCCTGGAAAATCGTTTTTGGACTAAAGTTGGTTTAAAAAAAACAACCTTCAATTGATCGATAGGTTAAATTATTAGTGATTTCGGGTGCTTCAACTGCTAAGGTCATTGGTTCTGTATGTGTAGGTTATGTTTTCCCTTCATGAGTGTTTTCCCCTCAGGAGGTCTTGTGACATGTGGTAGAGTAATGCATGTTAGTGTAAGCGTTTATAAGGGGTAAGGATAAGGCAAGAAAGAGGAAGGACAGATCGAAATCCTTGGCCCGTTTCTGAATGTACTGCACCGACCTTCGCCTGGTATTGATCGGAGAAACCACGGAAAACTAGCGACGCTCAACGCTCCGTTAAGAGCTAGGAGACGCGTTGCATCTAGACGCAACAAATTAAAAAAGCGCCATTAAGCTTTGAGTAATTGCAGATCAAAAGTGTTACTGGACGTTTGCCGGGAGTACTTAGCAATTACGCTTTTTATTCTACTTCTCCCAGCAACAGTTTTGGTGGCAACGCTAATCGTAGCGAATATAGCAAGGAGGGCAAAGGGGCGGGACTGGGAGGAACAAGGAGGGTCTGGGAGGGAGAGACGGAGCTGCGTGGGCTTGGGCAATACGGTCGAGGCAGGGAAGGTTGGGATGTATTATAAGTAGAATTTCTTCCTTCTGTCTTATAGCCGATCGTCAACAATAATTATCCAGGAATCACGGGGTAATTCACCAAGTATGTAATGAGAAACAAACCCTAGTAACTAATTTCAGCCAAAATCGAGGGAAATTGTCAAGTATTTTGAGTTGGCCTTGCAATTTTTTAGAAACAAAGAATGATGATAAAATATATTTGGTTAATATTCTGTAAAACATACGTAGAATCTTGTACCGAATGCACAGGTTATGTGAAAAAGTCCAATGAAAAGCAATACTTACTTGAAGGTTAAGATTCCCGCGTGGAGTGTTGATCTCATTTCCAATTACAAACTTTCCAATTGTAGTAAATTGCTCTTCACTAAATTTCTCTGAAGGGTTTAGTATGTGCGTTGGTGTAATACTCATAAATTCCTAATTAGATTGATTTCACGTTTTTAAAGTGTGTAATAATTCCTAAAAATTGAATACATTAATGCAAAATTAAGAAAACAACTTGAATGGATTATCATATTAATTTAATGAATTTTAATACGAAATAAGTATTCATGAATTCCTAAGTACAAAAGGTTATAATAATTTCTTTTAAATTGTCTTAATGTGAACCAACAGTGGGGGAGGCCGTAGTGACAGCAGTATATTCTGAACACAGAACAGTTAAATGAACTATTGGATACCGGGTATTTTTGCGATATTATAGCATATTCACCGAAAAATACTCTCACGGAAAACACAATTAAGCTGTATAAAACAGTGTTCTTACCACCTTGCTATAAGGAAGTAAATTCTGAATGTCAAATGAGGAATGAAAATTCTGAATGTCAAATGTCACCAAGTAAGAAATGAAATTTCCTAGAATAGTAGCTGGACACGCATATCTTAACCGTATTAGAAGTGACTAAATTAGAAAAGAATTATAAACTATACGTGTAAAATATTATTAATAAACAGTGTTGAATAAAAAATATATCTTTGGAATTCCCGATGAAAGAATAAACAGAAGAGTTTTGAATTAAATGAGAAGCAGGAGAAGAAACATGGGAATACTTACAAGAAGACGTGAACAATTCTAGGAACTGGAACAGTTCGTAATAGAAATATTCATCAACAAGCGTAGAATGATAGCCAATATCCACGAGTTGATGTTTACAACACGAGCGACGTATGAGCGAGAGTCGGAATTTCTACAAGTGAATAATAGCCATTCTACGCGAGTATACTATTTATACGATTTTGAAATTGATGTTTTAAAAATACTAAATGAAAACATTTGAAAACGTTTTATTTTTTGAAAAGTTACATTCATTGTACTTTTTATATCATTACTTAATTATTTTATAACATTAATCACAGAGAAGTAAACAAACAAGTATTACAAACATAAATAGTATATATTTACTTTTTGGAAAAATTGTGAAATTAGAGCAATAAGGCCACCATTTCACTCATCACCACCACCACACCACTACCACCATTACACCCCAAACATCTTTAGTGATGATTATCATCAGCAGCAGCTAAAAGATTTTAACGTCACAAAAAGAACTAAAGAAAGTTGACTGTTTTGCAAGTGGAATGAACCTGCAATGTGTGAACGTTTCTCTGAGATCTATAATCTCTGCTGTATACGTGGTGAACGGTACAAGCGATGAGCAACAAAGCATCACACGTCGCAATCGACACAAAGGCGGCCGTTGTATGCAACGAATGCAAGTCTCGCGTGGAGAAAACAGTCTTGATTCGTGGAAATGGAAAATGTGAAAATAATCAGTTCGCTACAGTTCGTCCCAGATAATAGTAATTCACATTACAAAGCAAGAAAGTGGACTTTTCCATCAGCAGACGGGAGAGATCACGGATGGGCCTATTAGGCCGAATCTACGTATCCCGACGTGCCATGGAAAGTCACTTTTGAGGTGTAGTGTACAATATTTTATTCGAGATTCCAATTTTATGTCGATTTGTCCGTATATAAACAAATTTAATCGACAGGACATACCACGTATTTTTTCGTTCCGGGGTTGGTACCATTTTGTGTTCTAATTTTATTTCTACTAGTAATACGGAATGTACCTCGTATGTATTTATGTCCATGAGTAGGCGAGAATACACTACGCAAATGATCCGTCGGCTAAGGCAACACAGGGCATCAACTGATGTCACTGCAGGGCCTCTGACCGGGAGGTTCGGGGTGCGAGTCCCGACACTAGCTAGCTAGATAGGTCGAGTTCAATCGTTGTGTGGAAGAGAATTCCAGCGGCCGCCTGCTTTGATTGGTAGTTTTCCGTCGTTTCTGTGATCAACATCCGTCGAATAGTGGAACAGTACCCTAACAATCGGTCTACGGACCGCGCACGATTTTTCCTTCCTATTCTTTGACGAAATGACGAAATAACCAAACAATCAGAAATGATCCTCCTAAGTATGAATCGTTCGGTCGATATTGGGTCAAATGATACGCTCCGAACGTTTCTACGCGGAAAGGTGGCTCAGGGGAATAAAATGATATCACTGCAATGCCTTTGACCGGGATGTCCTAGGTTTGAGTCCCGACGGGGGCAGGATTTTCGACACAAGCTTGTCATCGAGGTCGAATTCAGACGCTGTCTGGAGGAGGCTTCTAGCAGCCGGGTAGACCTGGATATCTTACAGGTAGTTTTCCGTGGTTTCTCCGATCAACACCATGCAAATGCCGGAGCAGGACCCTAACTAACGGACCACGAACCGCGCGCGATCTTTCCTTCCTCTCCCTTGTCCTATCCTCACCCCCTTACTTACTTACTTACTTACTTACTTACTTACTTACTTACTTACTTAGTTTCTTTCTTTCTTTCTTTCTTTCTTTCTTTCTTTCTTTCTTTCTTTCTCTTTCTTTCTTTCTCTTTCTTTCTCTTTCTTTCTTTCTCTTTCTTTCTCTTTCTTTCTTTCTCTTTCTTTCTTTCTCTTTCTTTCTCTTTCTCTTTCTTGCTTTCTCTTTCTTTCTTTCTTACTTACTGACTTACTTACTGACTTACTGACTGACTTACTTACTGACTGACTTACTTACTGACTGACTTACTTACTGACTGACTTACTTACTGACTTACTTACTGACTTACTTACTGACTGACTGACTGACTGACTTACTTACTTACTTACTTACTTACTTACTTACTTACTTACACTCATTCACAGTCTTACATCCACAACCACGGGTTGAACCTTGTCTCAGAGAGGAACGTGCCACACTGGTGGGAGATACCTTTTTGGGGGATAAGTAAAAGCTCGCAAGTCGCAAGTTGAAAGTTGACTTCAAGGATGTTATCCAACAGGCAAAGATCACCGCCTCCTCCTGAGGAAAGCATGCACTCTACTTACAGAACTAATGACCGTAGCAGTTGACGCACGCCGAAACACGAAATAATCAATCAATCAGAAATGATCCTGTGACGAATGATTCTTTCGGATGATATTGTGAAGTATAGTAATTTCCGATCGTTTCCTGGCGGATGTTGAAAAGAGTTGAACTTCCATGTCCGAATACTGAGTAAGTAAGCGTCAATTTCAAGGCGGTCTCGAACAAATCGACACGATATTCAATCGAAACGACACGATATTCAATCGAAACGACACGATATTCAATCGAAACGACACGATATTCAATTGAAACCCTGGCATATGGAAACTTCTTCACGCTTCAACGCCGCGTACACGTTTCGCCGCTCTCCCTTCTTCGCTCCTGACGGCCCGGCACGCTCCGCTAGTCGTCCAGAATTATTTATGAATCATATTAGTTACGAATTATTTGGCTGTGTATAATATTACTTAAACTATCTTACTGGTCCCCAACGTTTTTATCACATTAATATTATGTGGGAAAATTAATTTTATGAATAAAAGTTGGTTTCTTCCACTTAACTACTTCCCTTTTTTAATAGCGTTAAAGAAAGCAATTATTGTTTTATAAGGATGACTATTGAAATTGTTCGACCTGTTTGGTACTGGAAAAACTGCTTCAAAGAGGTACACCAGTTCCAAACGTGTAACCTTCTTAGGCCTAAACAGGCCTGTGGTTGCCTATTAGAAGATGTATTCAGACAGCTAACATGGAGTAAAAAGCAGGAATATAAATTGACGGACAGAGATTGATAAGTTTGCGATTTGCAGACGATGTAGTTTATATTTGCCCCTTCTGCCCATGAGATATGCGAGATGTTAAGAAAGCTGAGTGATAAAAGTTCTAAAGTTGGCCTTGAAATCAAATTTAAAAAATCAAACATTATAACGAACGACAAACGAATGCCTTGTAACCACTCAAAAAATTTAATACGTTCAAGAATATCTATATTTGAGACAATTTTTTTTTTGAGGAAAGAAACGAAAATAAAAAAGAATATATTTAGGTTAGAAAACGTTTTGGGGTATATCCTTTATACTATTCGACAGAAAAGTCAGCATGACAATAAAAAAAATCTGCTATAGATTTCTGCACCACACTACTATTAACATATTGATCTTAAGTGTAACCTCTCACTAAAGCACAAGAGTCCACGCTAATAAGATGTCACAGACATATGGAGAAAAAAATTCTTCATATAACACCAATATAAAATTAGATGGGAAGAAATTAGAAAGGAGAAAATACAAGACATTGCAGATAGTGTCAGTGAACTCAAATGGCGCTGGGATGGTCATGTTGCTTGTCAATATCCAACCAGGTGATCACACAGTGCTACGTCCTGGATCCGAGATGCGACTGGTTCAAACAAGGACGACCACAGAAAAGATGACCCGATGTGTTCAAGAAAGAAGTGGGTGTAAAGTGGTCCCAAGCAGCAAAAGACAGGCGCGTTTGGAAGAAACTTAAAATCAATGTGGAAAAATTGTTGATAGTTTAGTTAATACAGAACACCAGGTTAAAATACATTATATATTGTTATTTAACGATATTCCCCCTTCAACGTTCTCTTATGTAAACATACTATCTTATGAAACTTTGGGTGTACCAACTCTAATTCCCACTTCTGCGAGAGGTTTAGCCATCAAGGGAACCGATAAGTTTAAAATAAAAATAAAATAAAAATTAAATTAAATAAACGGATAGGATATACACTGAGGATGCGTTTGTACTTAGGTACGAATTGGTGTTATTATATAATAATTATGTAAAAGTGCGAAAATACATAATGCAACAATAATCTAATTATGTTCTCAAAATCATACAGTACGTACAAAAACCTGCTTAGTTTAAGTTGTTTATTTATTCGGAGAAATCAAGCCAGTTTCAAAGAAAACCTTCACACAAAATAAAAGTACACTGTACTCCTATTATTCACCCATTATAGTCATATAATTTTTTATCTGTTTCAGGAAAACCTTTGCAATATGATGCTAACTTCTTCGGTCCCAGAGCCAAGAGGTCCTGCACAGATATAATTTGCTTTCTCCTATTTTTTTGCTTCGTGGTAGCGTGGATAGTGGTAGGAGTAATAGCATTTTCCCAGGGAGATCCCGTGAAAATTATTGCTCCAACGGATTCAGACGGAATGCGTTGTGGATATGATGAAGAAGTGATAGATAAAAAGTATCTCTTTTACTTTGACATTACACAATGCTCATTGGGAAGCTGTAATACTCCTATGGTAAGGAATTTTTTTCAAATATTATTTTATATTATTTCATTACATGAATACACGCTACCTTTTGATAGTTGGGGCGGCTAACTTCACTACGCTAGACATGCATTAGGGAGTTTTACCACCAGGCATAACTTGTGACATTCTTAAATTCATGATCACGTGACTACGACGTTATAAGGTCGTTAGAAACAACATTCAGTTGAGTTTTAGCAATTGTGATATTGCATAACTAGAGTCCGAAGAAATATGAAGAATAATACGGCAAAAATAAGTGCATAAATATGTAATAAAATGGTAAGAATTTGTAATGAAATTTTTTAAAAAGAATAAAATACGTAACAATAAAAATACGCTTTTAATTTTTAATATAGAAACAAAATATATTTACAAAATTTGAAAATTCTTTTATTAATCATTTAGTAAACAAATTTTGTAAATATATATTGCTTGCCCTACTAAATGCCTTTTCTGGACTAGGTTTTTATTTGTTTAGAGCAGTCAGACACCGTACAAACTGGGATCTCAATGACCTGCAAACAATAACTATAACATTGAAGTGAAGTGAAGTGTAGTGTAGTGGAGGGGAAGGGAGTGTAGTGTAGTGAAGGGGAGTGAAGTGTAGTGTAGTGTGTAGTATAGTGTGTAGTGTAGTGTGTAGTGTGTAGTGTATAGTGTATAGTGTGTAGTGTGTAGTGTGTAGTGTGTAGTGTGTAGTGTGATGTAAACTAGAAGTGAATTTAGAGTTAGCTAGAAATAAATTGGAACTATGATATCGACCCCAAATTCTAATAGTAAACTTAATTGTAAATGTTGAAAATGTTTTGTAATTCTAATTCTAATTCTAATCGTTATCATGTTTGCCACCGAGCATTAGGTCAAAACGAACTTTAATAAATCTATCTATCTATCTAACATTGTCTTCGCGCGTCTGACACAACCAATACTTTTTGCGAATTGGGTTTAAAGATGTAGAAAACGTCATAGATACTGTCCACTCATAGGGGTAATTTTCTCAGAGCTCACAAACACTAGTCGCAACATATATGCATTGCAGACAGAGATTAACCCAGACAGATTGTGTCTGCACCTGGAGCACTTCTCGTTGTCAGCAATCAATTCTCTTTTTCTTTAAAAATAGTCTTGGAGCATATTTGACGTGGAAAAAATTCATTCTTTTCTTTGGGTTTGTACCCAGGCACTAGTTGCCCCCTCCCCCAGTTTTTGACCTTCTAGACCCTGTACTAACTCCGAGAGACCCAAATAAACGATATGATTCTGACTTTTTTGGGCTTTTCTCTATACGTTTGCAACCTTAAGTCGGTCAGAAAAATGATGAAGTTCAGGTATAAAGAGGACAAAATTTCCTCCAGTTTTATATGAAACATTTTTTCCGAAATCAATTTACAAACGAGCTACAGCCTTTCAAAAAATAGTAATTTTCATTTCTGCAAAAATACACCTGTTTCCGATATTGTAATCACCCTATGATAAATATTACTATTAGATGCAATACTATTATTTATCTCGATGTCGATCTAAACATTACGATATTACAAATGTAGCGATTGCCGCAAATATTTACATACAAAAAATTATTGTGTGTATGCGATTGCTATTAGTATGGAATGCTGCAAACCTTATTGTGAAAGCGTAAGTTGAAATGGGGAAACTCCTTACAGATGTACTATTTATGAACTGATTAAGTCGTACCTTGGGCGTCAGATAATACGTTATAAATTGAAGGTCCGTCACACGACCGTTAGTGCAAAACGTTTCTATCTTACGCGAGGTACCAAAACTCCCAATGGACAATTTCGTTGAAGAGATCAAGGATAGACCTCCACTCAGGCCTAGTCGTTTACCCATGTGTTGTGGGCTAGCGGGCTTTCCCATCCACCGTGCAACCTCCGATAAGCTGCCAAACCTTTTTCAAAAACATTTTCTCTATACTCATAATTTTGGGCTATGTAATTGCTTTCCAAATACCCCCCCCCAATTTTTTTGATCCAATGATTTTTCTAAAAATTGGTGGCTTTCCTTGCTTAATGATAAGCTGGAAAAGCCAATTGACAAAAAGTATTTTCTTTATATACAAAATATTGCGCTATTAATTTACTTTACAAATATATAAACATTAATTTCTTACCGTTTTTCGAAAATAAAAAAACGACTTTTTGAAATCCCGGACAGGTGCAATAGCAACGTATAAAAATACGACACGTAGAAAATATAAATAATCCATCATATCTAGATTTTCTTGGTACAGAAATTACCACAAAAAATACACAATACAACAAAACTGTATTGCATTTTTCAACATTAAATATTCCCCTAAATAATTATAATGCTTAACACTACTGTCCAAAAGCAACACGTTTCGAGATACATAATTCCACGTAAAATATGAACTAATCAACAGTATGCATTGACCTTTACCAACCACGAGAACCGTGGAGTAGGATATAGCATCTTGTGGGAGGCAAGTAGATTTCCCCCTGAAACAACCGTTCACTCGGCCGAAAGAAGTGTCGGCTAAACTCTGTTATTAATTATTACTTCTACAAATTGAGAGTGTGTCCTGTTGTGCTGTGTTACAAGCAGTTTGGTGCAGAGATTTGCGAGAAATGGCTAAAATAGCAGTGATGTATCAATTTCAATATGATTATTAGAATTTTACTTATTCCTTATCAAAAAGTCGAGGAAAACTGTGTTATTTTGTAATACAATTAATTTTATATTTTAGTACATACGTTTCGTATTTAGAATTGTTTTCTTTTTAACCTTTTCATTTTCAAATTTAGGTATGTGTAAAGAAATGTCCAGAAGAACTATATATTGGAGCATATTATATACATCTTAATCAACCTGAACAAGCTCGTGACGGGGCAATATGTAGAGGTAACATACCCGATCTTGATAACATAGGAGCAGCACTCAATAACTATGATTGTGCGGCTTGGTACCTTCCTACCAAAAGTGGTGAGTTTTCCCTTTTAATAACATAACTTTCAAAGTAAATACTTTTAATAAAATAAATTGTAATTTTAACACAATTTTTCATAATTTTTAGTTGCTCGACGCTGTATCTATGTAGATATAAATAAAACCTTTGACAATCTACTCGAAGAAGAATTTAAGAACTACACAGGTACTAGTCTAGAACAGGTACGAGACGCAGCTGATGAAACACGAGCCAAACTGAAAAAGGTAATTACTTACATATTATAGAAAAAAGTGTCTTTCACAATAGCTGAAATCTCTAGAGCATCGTCTTTTGACTACACTAACAAATTATGTACTAACAATTAACAGTACGATTTAACACACAAGCATTTTCCACTCATGCCAAATGTTAAATTTGTCTTTGTAAAATAATTTTCAGCTCTATTACCAAGAAAGTCTAAAAACTTGTTCCTTGGTACTGACGGCAATTGAACAGTTCTTTGTTCATATTGACCTTTCAGAAAAAATTCCCAATCATTTCAAAAAGTACCGATATTTTGAAAAAAAAATGTTCAAAAAATAATTTAAAGATCTAATATTGAGAAATAGATTCCATTAACTAGATATCTGGTGAGGTAGATACCTTATAATATTTTAGTATGATAAATAAAAGATGTCTGGTATCAATAATTGTTGTTACCAGACATATTTTATTTATCATGCTTAAATAGATTCCAGTTAGAAAGAAATTTCTTGAATCATGGTGTATATCAGATTCGAATATCATTCACACATATTCTTTATTAAGCTTCAAATTTATGAAAAGTACTCACGTTTTCAAAAATTGAAACATTATTTAAAGATACCATTTTGATCATTAAAAACAGTTTCCGTTAAGAAAAAATTACCAATATTGTAGTTTTGTAATTACAAAATTTTGTAGATTTCAAATATGTAGAGTTCACCGAAAATAGGACCGACGCCGTTTGTAAAAGCTTTCTTTGCTGTATTCGAAACAAAATTCAAAGAACAAAATTCGAGCCGTGTTTGAGAAAATCGTGTTTTTAAAATACCGTGATAGCACCCCGCACATTGCAACAAACACTATTGTTTGTACACATCTCACACCAATTCATTTCATAACCTTGGTTATTATTACTGCTACTAGTGGTGATCATAACGAAATGAAATATTTTACTGTTGAAAATTTCACTACCCTGATATGTTGCAATGAATAAATGTCTTCCACAAACACTCCTATTCACTACGACGCTCGCAGAATAACTGTAGGTTTGCCGGGAAGATCATTTCACACACCGTATGCAACATAGGGATTTTTTTTCCAGAACGGCCAACTTTACACCAAGAACATATCAAATGTACATTTTGAATCAACAAACCTAACATCCGATTAAAATAAATTCACCAAACATCATGAATAATGCTATCAATACCGTCAAGAATTGACTGAACTTGTATACTTTCAATAACAATCGTAATTCATAAAATTAAGTTCCAGCTAGTTTCAGATGAAGACAGAAAATTGGTATTTCCCTCAGACGCCGCGCCGCGCCTTGCAGCCAGAATCCCTACCGTTCTGTGCTCAAAGCCGGTGACTCATTGTGATGCAGAGAATATACAGGTGTCCAGAAGCTCCCGTCACAAAAAGATACACCAGATTCTACGTTGACTTTCATGAAAAATGGCAGATCCAGTTTTCCGAAAAAAAGGCAAAAAATTGAGACATCAAAACGAAAATTAGATTATATAAATGTATGGTTCATTGAAAGTGTTACATAGTGTGGAGCATAAATATGGCTACTTCCACAACAACAGAAAAGAAAATCGAGAGCCCTGGAAATGAATTTCCTCAGAAGAGCTACAGCAATACCTAGAAGGGAAAGAATTAGAAACGGTTAAGGAAACAATGAATCTGCAACGTGATATTATAGAGGAAATGAAAAAGAAACAACTCAGTTTGTTTGGACATGTACAGCGAAGGCACAAAAAAGACTCCCCAAAAGATCATTAGAATGGCAACCAAGTGCAAGGAGAAAACGAGGAAGACCAAGACCAGAGTGGAACGACCAGATCAGAAAGATAATCGAGAAGGGAAATTGCCTCCTGATTCCTGGAAGAACAAAAAAGACGAGAAGAAAATTAGGTGCCGGAAGACCGAAGTACCGGTTAAGAAACTGTCAAAAAGAAGAAGAAAATTGAGTTTAAATGTTATATCCAGGCAGTATATTCAAACCGGCTGTCGCGTCACAGCAGTCACCGGCACGGCGTTTGTCAAAAGAACTGTGTGTAGTGTTATTTCTTACCGTTTTTGGTGAAAATCTCCATCCCTTGATGTACACTAGAGTACTTAAATGGTATCAAATGTTTTATGTGTAATATTCATTTAATCTATTAAATCTACTAAAATTCATTTTTGATGTACGTTATAACCACGGCGTAACAACGAACGTTGAGCACGAACCAAGCCTTATGGTAACTAACAAAATTTTTAGAAATGCTCGAATTAATTTTTACTTATCTTCACCGTAAACTGACGTTTTGTGCTTTAGAAATCCACTGACAGTTGTCTGCACATTCTTTCCTGAGTATCATGAAAAATTTATTTCCCTTCCTTTTTGTTGGTGGTGCCATGGCCCAATGACACGGTCCTACAAGCCACTACTGATATTACGACACACGCTGACAGCGATTTGCCACTAATATGTTCATTTATTAAAAAATGAGTTAATTGAATATTTCTGGGTTCGCAGTTCACACTTGTACTTCATTTTGAGCAGATATAATCAAGGATGGCTTACTTAGATAGGTAAATGATTGTACACGAATTATCATTCGTAGATTTCTTCCCTTCAGATGTGCTCCCCATGACGGTTACCTTAAATAAAAACATTTGGAGGAACAATGGGTAATTTCCTTAAACCAACCTAGCAAATTAGTTATTATTACTTAGGAATAATTCAGTGGGCTGATATGACGAACATTCTGCTTCTTGAAGGAATGTGTTTCGATAGGGTCTTATTTTTTTGGTGTTGCAAATCGGGATACACGATGCTCTGTTGGATATCAATGCAGCCACTACTATCGAACGGTACTTTTCTAAAGTTCACGGAGTTCAACGAACCTGACACGTGCACCATAAGTTCTTTTTCTATAAAATAGATACGAGTATGTAAAGTAATTTGCATGCAATTATGTGCGTAAATTATTATTTGTATCATTATCATGATGTGGTGGTGCTGTGAGAGTATAATGCATATAGCAAGTATGACGGTGATTACACTGGTTTGTTGAATTATTTTCAAATCATAATATATGATCCTTAGGTTCTTCTATATTTTTTCAGGTTGGAGAAACGATTGTTAGTAATATGGAAAAAAATTGGCCACTCTTGCTCGGTGGATTAGTGATCGCTATGGTGCTCTGTATGATTTACATTGTCATAATGCGCTGGTTTGCTTGGATTATTGTATGGGTGTCTTTGTTAGGAGTTCTTGCCCTTTTAGGATTCTGTGAGTAATTGTTTTTATTGGAATTTTCCTGAGACTTACAAATGGTCACTAAAACATTACGAATTTATAAAAAAATGATATGATTATGTATGTATAATATTTTCATTAGAGAACATTTTTATACTTTTAAGGTTGCTACATAACGTGGACAAAATATCGTGAGACATCAAATGATGAAGAGAGTGTCGATGTCCCTGCCAACAAAGCTGTAAACATTTCGTGGCTCATATTCTTTATTGCATCATGTATTGTTTTGGGTGTTGTGTTATTGTTGATCATCTTTCTACGCAATCGTATCAGAATAGCCACAGCCCTCATCACTGAAGCAAGCAGGTAACATTTTTGAATAATTGAAATACTGTAGTTTACTTTTATTTAATCTTTCTCAACAGTTTACCCATAACTTTGGAAAGTTGCTTCTACAATTATTTTTATTTAGAACTTTTATAGTAGAAAATTTCAGCATATGAAAATATTTTTTACATTTCATCACCAATTTGCAGTCGGAAGTTTAGCAATTACGTGGAAAACCGTATCCCGTTTCCCAATTGTCAACTCCCGCTGCATTCTCAGAGCTAATAAGCATGATGTAATTGTTATTGTTTGATGTAATTATGTTTTGACTCTTCAATGATTTTTCTGCCTCCGCTAGGAATCGAACCCATATTTCCTGATAAACGCCCAGTTGCTCTAACAACTT
>BOPP01000037.1:3086809-3098095 GCA_017312745.1 Gryllus bimaculatus
ATATATATATATATATATATATATATAATCTGTGGCTTGGTGCGAGAAGGGCCAATGTCAGCTTTTAGTGATTTTCGGTATGTATGGTCAATGTGTGCTTTTAGCTCTTACTTTCTGAGCAAGAAAGTCGAAAGATATCCTATCTCCTAATTTCACATTGGGCTACAATTGTTTTGTTATTTCTATGATGTAAGAAAACCAGCCAGTCTGTAAAACTTTGAATATTGAGATTCGCTCATCTCGTATGAAGCCATGTCTCACACACACACACACACACACACACACACACACACACACACACACTCACACTCACATGTGTATATATATTGTAAACCGGTCTGCTAGCTCAGTGGGTTCATCTGGACACCTTTCTAGTGGGTGGATTTGATGGGCGTTGTTGCAGGTCGCAAGAAAAACAGTGAAGATAATTGAACAACAAACAGCATTTAATTTATGCTTCCAGATAAAATTACACTAAAAACCGTCCTCATTTGGGAAAAAATGAGCTCGTGTGAAAACTTTTAAAGTTAGTTTTAAAATTTACTCTTAATGTTAATGACAAAAGTTTTATCAGTATCGGTAATCAGGCCAATGCGCTGCCACGCTTATTCTCAGAAAAACGTTATTCAAACAATAATCTGAATTTAGCTTGAAGAACTTTATTTTAGGTCCAGGGTTTCCTTTGAAAACAAAGGAGATTCACCGGTCGTTTCGTCCGCAGTGCTCGTGGAGGTCGTCAACCTCAACAGCTGGGCAGGCTGCTGCGTCAAAGGGGGGAGGTGGCCAGAATGGAGTTAGTTGGGCAGGGGCGAGCCGAAGGAGACGGCCACCGCGCTTGCCCTCCGATGAATGGATGGCGGACCTCCGACCCGCGCAGACGACCTTTTACCACTTTCGTCACGCGGTGTGTTCTCGTTACTGTTTAGTGCGTGGGGGAAAATTTCTTGGTTGTTGCGGCTGGCTCAAATGAATTCAGGGAATTTTCGTATTAATTTATAACTTGAATTTTCCGGCCCCCGTGATTAATTTTGTTCAATAGTTCTGACAAAATGAGACACAAAAATAAAACATTCGCGTCAGACCGGAGTTTTCAGAAATATTTACTTAAAATTTCAGGCCAACCTGAACTAACGGAGGAAAATTTCCCATGTGTGTGGCACGCCACAATGAAAAATTTACCCAACTTTGGCGACCGATTCCACTACTCGCGTCAGTGCGTCCACCCTCTGATCTCTATCCCGTCTTTCTGCCTTCTCTCTTGTCACGGATCGCTCTCTTGAAAACTTCTTCACCCTTCAAACCTCTAGGCTCCCAGATTCATCTCTTCCCTGAATATTCGCTGTCATATTGGAGAAAGCTTGCTACGTCGTGCTTAATTTCCCACCAATCGCTGGTCGAGCTTTCATAGAATTGTCGTTCCCTGACACTGACAAAAGTTGATACTCGGCGCACGTGCGCAGCTGTGCGTCTCCTTACAACCGGTTTCTGCATTAACTCCCATCGTCGCATTAAAAGCAATTTATCAGGTCCGGGGATTCTCCTTATTGCAAGACCAGTCCTGTTCTGGAAACAGGGTGCGTCCGGGCAGAGGGTGGCTCGGGAGGACGTAAACAAACACGACCCAGAAGCGGGCCTTCCCATTGGTGGGTGCCGGGTGGCTGGCGGTCCTAAACATCAGGGGAGGGGCGAGACGGAAAGGCCCATGTTCATCTCAGTTAATCGCAAAAAAAGAGATTTGTCAATATTTTACTACGTTTCTTACATTTCAATCGTATTTCACATAAAATTACTCTGATTATAGCTCTGATAGAGTATGTNNTATATATATATATATATATATATAATATATATATATATGTTGCACATGGGAAAGTAGTTACATCGTTTCACTTGGAACACACTGAGCTGAAGAACACTTCTGAGCACATTAGTATCTCTGAACTAACGAAAATCATAGTAATGAAAGCTAGCAGACGTTAAACACATTCAAACACCACAAGGAGCGCCGCAGCCCTGCCAGCTTTTAACACACAAAAGTTTATTTCTAACATTAAGAGTCCCAACAATACCATCTCGGAAGGATCTTGGTCTTCCAGATCATTTCGCAACCTTATCGAGGAGTTCATTGCTCTAAATTTCATGCAATCTTTAACATACTAGCTTTGTAAAGATATTTGAAACGTAAATGTAAGCTTCCGCGGCCTCTCAGCCAACCACGGGGCTTCATCCGGACAGCCAAGGAGATATTTAAAACGTTTTGTACACTGCTGGCGTACGTCAGTTTTGCTGTGCCACCCATAACCTCTCACAAAGTTATTGCAACGGGCTTGTCTTGGATCTTCCTACTCAGTTTCTGTCGCTGGCTGCTGCTCTGTCACATCTATGAGCATGGTTGGTTCATCACTGCAGCCCGGAAGTTTAACAAAATGCATTTTTATCATTGTTACGATTTTATAACTTTTGACAATAGTAATTAATTGTCCTTCCGGAGTATATTTTAATTAAGCCTTTTGCCTATTTTAGCTACAGTTGCCTACTTTGGGCATTTTGTCTTTTGTGCTATGTTTGTCATTATTTTGCACTTTTCTCCTCCTGGCACCAATCTCCATCAACTTGCAATCGTACCTGCTGCATGCCTGGACAACTTTAAGGCACGGTCGTGTACTGTCTTTCTGTGGGCGTGGGGTCTCCAGTGTAAGATTGTGTTTAAAATCTAAAAGGGAAAGGAAGATGTTACCGGTGAAAATTTGTGATATTTTTCATTGATTTTAACAGATTTGTTCCCTCACGAGGAACGTTCTATGTTGAAGTATAGTCTCAGATCCCTTTTGAGGACAAAGCTCTTTACATAATATACACTTCCCAGTTCCTTCGTATTCTCTCTTCCCTTGTGGCGATTACACAAGTGCGGAAAACGAATTCTATAATTGCTTTTTAAATGAGAGCATTTCAAAATTCAAAAGGGAATCCATATTAGCTTTTCCTAGAGACAGCATGAGTGAAATTAATTTGTAGTCGTCATATCGTATGGTCACGTGCAGTCAAGATTGCCAAGAAAAAATAGTTTATTTCCATGAAAGTGATAATGTAAATTTTAGTTAAAATAAATATGTGAATCATTTTAACTTGCAACTTTTTGTTACAATAATTACTTTTAAATAACGAATTTTCAAATTTTCCTGTGCTTTACACTCCTACTTTAGCTAGAAAAAATGCATTTTTGGTGCCTATTTTAATAAAAATAAATGCCTTTTTGCCTGTCTCTTTTTGGTAAAATAAATGCCTGAACTTCCGGGCTCTATTCATCACAGATATTGAAGCATTAGGCACTTCGTGACCTGTCTTACCCAAAACACCTCCCTTGTACAGTATGCTAGTGCTGCATATTCTTCCTCTATGGTGCTTTGTTTTATGCTTCTCGAGTCGATAGACCCAGCTGCGAGTATGAGCACATATCAATTCACGCTCTTTCAATCAACTGTACAATACGCCCTGCCTGCATAACAAATGCGGCATGTTTCTGGCTGGTGGAACGATAGGAAACAACATAGGTTTGGATATCTCCCAGGAAACAAAGGATTGTCTTTGCTGAGCTCCTGTAGTTTTGGTCAGGCGTCAATCAATATTATGAGAGTTTCCCCTTTGCAAAGAAAATGGTCCGATGTTCTGTGATGAAAATCAGAGCCCTCCAATGAATTCCCTTAAGGAATCTCAGTGAAGTTCCATCTTCACCAAGGAATTGAAGTTTCCATTGGAGTTTTGGCAAGTCTTGTATTTTCACTGCCGACGTTTTTCAGCAATCGTTCTGCGAAACTTTCCGGAGAAGCGTTAACTCTGCCTTTCCCGTGATCAGTAACTTTCACTGCAAACCTTCCTTTCTCATATGCTTAATTTCGAAATTACTCTCCAAATGTGTCTTGGTTTTGAGTCTGACTGATTTTCTGCCAACGCAAGTATATCATCCACTTAAACTTCCAATCAAACTTCCCATTATCTGCGTTCATTTCATAAATGCATAGTCAACTTTGTTGATATCAAAAGCAATTTCTTCTAATTTAGAATGAAATGGCAGTATTCCAGTATCTTTCTCTTTGCTTTAGGCCGTACATTTATTTCTGCAGATTACAGACTAACATTTTTTCATCTTTTCTTATGAAGCCCTTTGTCTGCTCCATAAATATTGTTTCATTCAAATCACTGTAGAGATAAACTAACTTCACATTGTATTGGTCCACGAACCATTTCTTCTCATCACCAACTGCAAATGGTAATCTCGTGGTTTAAAGCTGAATAGTGTTACACGAATTTCACCGCAATGAACGCCTTCGAAAACAAAACCCTTTCACAATTAGTCGTGCCTTCAAGTGTTGAACCTCACCCACTATCTTCTGTTTAAACACCCATATGCAATTAAAGATTGCAGCATCTGAAGGTGGTTCAGTTGAAGTCTAGGCTTTGTGTTTCCTAAACAATTCAACCTCTTCGTTCATGGCTTCCAACGACTGAACCAACTTAAAAGATTCTAAAGCCTGTACAAAGTCTTTAGATTTTCGCTATTACCATGTACTCTATTCGTAAGCACCTCAACATCGTTTGAAGTCCTTGAATTTCTAGAATATTTCCGTCAAAGTGTCATGCCACGTTTTCTCACACCTGCTTGTGGTTTTCGATGTGCCCCTTAGTTGTCCTGTCTTCCGTTGTTGAACTACTCTGAGCTAATTTCCCTCATTCAGGTAATTCACATCTGGGTTTTCATTCTATTGTTTGTAAATTCCGTAAACTCGTGTGCGCTTTCATCTGACAAATTATGAAAGTCATCTTCAGCATTAGAAAAATCTCTGAAGTCCTGTTCAGACTATCTAGTGAGGGAACTAGTCTGGTTTCTTTTGGACTTAATTCACCATAGCAGGCGATGACTTTTTCATTTCTTCCAGATGCTGTACACTGTCCACGATCTGGTCTTTCCATTTTGCTCGACTATCTTTCTTTAAATGTGCAGTCACGTGATTCCATAACTTGTAAAGCTTGCACACTTCATGCTTTAAATCTCCTTCCATGTGTACCCACAAGTAAACCCTTTTCCCTCTGACATTGAGTTTTGAAGAACGCTTTCGTTTCGGGCATGCTAAAAAACATTCCCTTTTTTAGTTCGAAGATTCTAAACGTTGGGTATTCTGCTGACCCACGATTCACTACGTGTCCAAACGTTGTAACGACCGTTGGTGACACGATACAATATACAAACGTCCACCCCAAGCACTCTTAGGGAAGTCACTAGCGTTGATTTTGGTTCTCACAATGTCTATCCGAAACCAGTTTAATCTTCATTCACTTCATTAAACTCCACGTCTTTGTGGTGTGTATGTCATGGTTTTCTCATGGACAATGTCATTACTCCAACAGAATAAATCCCAGTTCCTAGAACAAAATTCAATACCATTATTAATCAGGACTTTCCTTATATTTCGATCAGTCTGTTTCTCAGTTTGTAAGTTCCAGTGTTTAAATTCTGCCAGAGCTTCTCCTTTACTCTTAAGAACTCTCATGAACACGTATCGGCTAGCATCATCCACTATGCCCACAACATATGTTACCCCAAAATGTTTTCAACATTACTTGGACTCTTTAAGTTGCGCATGGCCAAGATCCAGAATGACACTATCATTCACTTAAGTTGCTGGCCGGTTGGAGAATAGTTGACGTGCAACGCTACCAGCGAGACAATCAGCATATGGAGTCGGCTTTATCTCTTCACAATGCAAACCAGTGACAGAGGATGAGTCCACCATTTTTATCCTCTAATGCTATCATGCATGAATATTACCCACCATAAGTTTAATGCTTCCAATTTCAGTTGATTATCATTCAATTATTTCGCTTACGTTCGCTGCAGTGTTGTTCATATCAGGTTATGTTTTAATAGAATATAAGCGATCTTCGTTCTGCGTTCGGATTAGAAGATTGTTCGTAATTTCATAAACTAGAGTAGTCTTGGTTAAAAATGACTATTTACCGCTTTCCACCACATTAATGGACAAAATTCCATGGATAATGCCTGACATCAAAAATGTAGAGCTATTATATGCTTCCATTCTATCATACTTCGTGCAATTTCCAATTATTGATGCAAGTATGGTAACAATTCCTGTCGAGAGTGTAGTTACACCATACGCTGTCGAAAATTTTCCAACAGTAGAATTTCATCTGATGCGCGAAAAATACTTTTCGTTTTGGATCATTTCGTGGGTTTTCCCCTGAGTCGACAATTCAGCTTTGCTATTCATTATCGGTAACCCCCAAGAATCAGTCATATTTGCAGAAGTAAAGGGGTTATTTCTGAATTTTATACACCTAGCATAATCGCCAGCATGGTTGCTGTCTTGCATCATCGGCAATGAGTGTTCTTTTTATCGTTGAACTGTCAAAATCGGCTTGCGGTAGATGCACAACGCTGAGGTCACGTGAACCAGTTCCGTTATCCCACACAAGATGGACACGGCAAGCCATCGCCTTCGTCAATAAAATCGCTAACACTTGCCAGCTTGGCTACCGTTTTGTTCACTTGCCTCAAGAACGCTTCTCGAACTTCATTCACTCAGTTTCTGCGAGTATCACAACGGAGTTGCGCAGTACGAAACTTACTGTCCCGTGCTACGAACAGCCGTTACAACTCTTCCCACGCTTCCCTTGAGGATTCCTGGTGTCGAACCTGCTGCTTGTCGAATATGGCAAAGGCAATATTCGTGTACGCCTTTTCCCCGTCTTGATAAATATTCACGCTTTTTGTCCGCCCTTGCATTATCGGCGGAATCATCTTCGCCGGGTTCTCAAGCGCGGATCCAGACCCGAATTTTGGGAGGGGAAATCCAAAATGTTTTCGTCGAATAAATCATATAACAGATTTTGTAAAATGTCGCAGGCTACACTCCGCTCATGCTGCGACACGATTTTATTCGTTTTAAAGATAATCCCAAGTAATGTTTGCTTGAAAGTCTCCTGACAAGTTAAAATTAATACTAAACTTAATACTTGTATAATAATTAACACTTAATAATAATTAAAGCTATCTATTCAGAAAAATTAGGGGGGACATTTCCCTCCTTTCCCTCCCCGTGGATCCGCGCCTGGGGTTCGAATACGATCCACAAGTCGCTCTCCATCGGAACCATTTTAATTTGATAACTCCACGCCGAATAGTTTGCGCCATGAAGTTTGCCGATCGCTGTCGTTCTATGCTCAGCCATCTCGAGTTGTTTCTCTCAGACTTTTGGGACTCGTTTCGGCCAATTACTCATACATGTGATGAAGCACTTCGTGAGCTTCTACTTGCACTGTTTCCACTCGTGGATTTCTCGTGTTAGCATTCACATAAATCACAGCGTTTAACCTTATAACACATGCTCCTAGGCCGGCCCATAACCTTTGTTCGTTTCCATCGTTCCGCTCGGAATACAATGAGCTCAGATCATTACATTAGCAAGTACCTCTAGACCTCTTGACAACATAGGACTGAGAGCTACCACACGTAACACGGAGTCCAACAATATGAGGGCACTACGGCAGCACTACCGATTTGTAACACACAAAAGTTTGTTCCTAACACTAATTTCCTTTAGTACACTAATACCACTTAGTACATTAATACAATATTAAATTTCACAAGTTTTTGTTTTCATAATTTATTTTTCAGAGCCGTTGGAAGTATAATGAGTACATTATTTTTTCCGTTGGTACCCTGGATACTGCAAATGGGTGTTATTGCATGGACAATTGCAGTGTGGCTTTATATATTTTCCTCTGCAATGCCTGTTTATCGCGCTAGAGGTTTGGCAGAGACAGGAGGCTGCTCGTGCCAATTTTATTCAGTAAGTAAAACTTTTGTATAAGAAGGTCAAAACTATTAGTTACATGACCTAATAATGCTCTTCAGAATTTAATTTTGGAATGTTGAAATTAATATGGACTCAAAAGGTATTTTTCAATAACTTATAAATTTGAGAAAGATTATAAATAGTCTATTTGCAATACAAAATTTCAATATATAAACACTTTTTTAATAAATATCAGCCACAGAAAAGTTCAAATTTTCAGTTAGGAAGATTCATTTTAGATCACACTTTCAAGTTCCTTTAAAGTTATAAATTTATATTAAGTAAATTTTAATCATGAAAAACTTCAATTAAAGAAATATAAAACAAACCCTAATGAAATGGTATGTTAGCAATATTTCTTTTAATTTTATTTTGAAATGCCACATTTTTTAAACTTTTTCAGACAGGTGACAGGTGTGAAGTACAAGAGTTTAATGAGAAATGCCAATCAGCCTTGGAAATATGTCCAGAAGTTGCTTGTGCATTTAAAACATATGAAGGCCGATCATATTCTGATTATTTCCATGCAATTAACATTATTGGATTTTTCTGGGTTTTATGTTTCATATCTGCATTTAGTGATATGGCTCTAGCCGGCACATTCTCCACATGGTATTGGACTTTTAAAAAATCAGATGTACCTTTTCTTGCTTTAACTTGGAGCATTGGAAGAACATTGCGGTGAGTAATAAAAGTTTCTGTTGACCTAGCAATTACCTCACTACCATAACTTGATGTTATGAGTTTTTTTTAGTTGTTGAAAACATTTTATAAAGTAAAATATGTATTTATTTTTTCAGATACCACATTGGAACTCTAGCCTTTGGATCATTAATTTTGGCAATATGTCGCTTAATTCGAGTAACTCTCGAATACATAGATGCACATTTAAGAAAATATGATAATGGATTTGTAAAATGTGTCATGTGTTGTTTCAAATGCTTCTTTTGGTGCTTGGAAAAATTTATAAAATTTATCAATAGAAATGCATACATAATGTGTGCAATTCATGGCAAAAACTTTTGTCGTTCTGCTCGTAAAGGTTTTAACCTTGTAATGAGAAACATTATTCGAGTGTTTGTTGTGGATAAAGTGAGTCTGCTTCATATGAATTTCTTTGAGAACATTGCTTAAAACCAATATTATTAAAATATTAATGTAGTTTTAAGAATATGAAAGAAAATTAAATCTAAAGAAAAGAAATATACATACATTTGTATTGAAAGTAATTTCAATTATCATGTAATCAACAAAATTATTACTCAAGTAACAACTAGAATTTTTTTCCTTTAAATAAGAATTCTCTTTTCATTTCATGTACTATATGTAATTGTCAGTTTCATTTTTGAGTTAAAAAAAGATATCAGAGTAGCTTTCGCTACTATTTCTGTTGCTCAAAAAAATATTATTAGCTTTGTAGTAATAATATTAACTTAATATGTACACCTGTAAGTTTGCCTCAGGGTCATCAATGCCTACACTTGAAAAGATTTCAGGACCTTTATATTATTATATATTCTATGCCCAGAGGCTTAGAATAAAAATAGCAGTTTTAAAATCATTGGTTTATTTTCTGGATGGGGTTCTCTTGTCACATTTCACAGTTCATTGAGATCAGAATACCAAACGCATAAATTCTTCTTATGCATTTGTTTGCAAAAAAAAGGGTTTTAAGAATGATTTGTAAAAATTAGAATATTTTATGACCTTACGTGAATTTTCTAATAGTGATATCATTAAATTTCTTCATTTGCTTATTGTTTTCTTCTGCTTTGTTTTAGGTTACAGACTTCCTCCTCTTGCTAGGAAAATTACTGATAACTGGAGGAATGGTGGCCCTTGCATTCTACATTTTTAGCAATGATGTGAAAGTTAATGAAGATGATGAATATCCAGAATATACATATTACCTGTTGCCAGTTATAATAGTTGGCATTGGCACTTACTTTGTTACATGTATATTTTTTTCAGTGTATCATATGGCTGTTGACACAATATTTCTCTGTTTTTGTAAGTATTTCTATAATATTGCACTACTATAAAAATCTAAATATATTAGATAAAGAATCTCCTAAATGTACTTCTAAAATTCTGTTTATGAAAAGCAACAGTGAAAATTTAAATAAAACTCTGGAAAGTTGTGTGAAAAGCCTTAGGTGATTTGTTGTTTTTTGTTTTTGAAATGAGCATCTTTTTTAAAATATCGAGAAAGTAAAATGAAAATCACTGAATTTATTTCAAACTGATTAAGAACATGCATATGATTAAATCATAATATATGTATCAAGAAGTTTTAAAACATTGAATTACTCTATTATTTTTACCACTTTTGCCATTTTGAGTCATCAATTAGCACACATGTTTTTGTTTCTTATTTTGCCTGAAATATTTATCCCTGCTTAAAAAACAAATGTTTCAATCAAAACATGTTTTAATGTCTTAATTCACTCCTTCCAAATCCCATGATCTAAATTTTCCTATTTTGTTCTTTTATCATTTAATTCTGTGAAACTCAAAAATAATGTAAATAATGTCATTTTAATGAGAAAAACATGGAAAAGTAGAGATGCTGTTTGATAGTATTGAACATGTTTTCTATATACATTCTATTGAAATAACAATTTGTGAATTGAATACGTTTTGTTTTAATACTTTTCTCCATTCAAAATTGGCAAACTGCTTTGTTTTCAGTTTAACAGTTTTAATTATATTATATATTTTTGGGCATGAATTACATTTTATTATTTTTTTCTGTTTCAGTGGAAGATTTGGAACGTAATGATGGCTCTGTTGAAAAACCATATTACATGTCAAAGAATTTGTTAAAAATTCTTGGCAAGAAGAATAAAAAATATAAAGAACAATAAGATGTAAAGAAAACATGTCCATTATATAATTTATAGTTCTCACCAGAGATCAATCAAATTTTAGCATCATACAGAAAACTGTTGAAAATAGACATTGCATCATTTGTTTGTGAGTGAAATGTGTAATAAAGTGCAAATGAAACTTCAATATTTTAGAGGAGAACATTTTAAATATATCAAATCACAAGTGAAAAAGTAAAACAAGAACTGTGTGTTTTTTTATTAGATCTCATGATATTTTTTAAATCTATCTTTCAAGTAAAACTTGATTGCAATAAAGTACCTGTTTAGTATTTTTTAATGATACATTATTTTCACTTTCTCTTTATAAGAAAATTAATTTTTATTTCTTTCCAAATAAACATTTATATTTATTTCTTTTAATTCATATGAATTATTTCTTTTTTATAATATCTGAATTTTCAGTGCAGAAGAAATATGTGTGTGTATGGGTGGGCGTATGTGTAGGCGTGTGTGTGAGGGCGCGTGTGTGTGGGGGGGCGCGCGCGTGTGTGAGGGCGCGTGTGTGTGGGGGCGCGAGTGTGTGG
>BOPP01000037.1:3098182-3112182 GCA_017312745.1 Gryllus bimaculatus
GTGCGCATGCGTGGCGTGCCGTGGATGCGACGCACGGGCGCGTACGTTAGATATTCTGGCATGCATGTATGTATGTCTTCATATCATATAATGTCGTGGGATAGAACTGATCCTGATTTAGACCATGCTTCTTTGTTGTGCATTGGCATATCTTTACATTTAATGACTTTGAAACTCTGAATTAGTTATCTCTAAACAGCATTGGTTCTATAGAAACAGAATAAAAAGAATTCATAAGAATAATATAATAAATTTTGCTAGTTTACAGTTACTTTCAACTTGCCATATTTAACTGCATTAAAATGATTGATTTGATTTTTGGCATTTGACATTTAAAAATTAGAGCTGCTACAATAGAACATACTCCCTCATATTAATTTGAACAGTTGTTTGATATTAGTTTTTCAACTTCCATCTTGCTAACACTTCATCCTCCTCAAGGAAAAATTTACAAAATAAAGCTCTGGAGCCTCAGAAAAAATTCTATAATTTTTGAAAATTTAAACATTTTAATGAACTATATACTTCTGCAATTCAGTTCAGTGAATTGTGTTTCATACCCACAAAAATTCTCAAAACCCAAAATCAAAACAAAAAGTAATCTTTTTGCAGAGTAGGATTTGAACCCCAAGCCTTAAGCTCTTAATGTAAGCCCGTCACTGACTGAACTGCTTAGCATAAAAGTGGGTTGGCATTTGGAATCTATTCTCAATGTTCATTTAATTTTAGACACCTCAGAATACTCTGTTCAAAAATTTCAAAAACTACATACATTTTGAAAACATTATACATATAATTTATATAACCGATATTGGGGTATGAAATGTATAAACGATGAAATCTCCAGCGTTAAGGATTAAGATGTAGAAAAGGCCAAAAAAGAAATTTAACTTTTGACACAATCTTCTTTTTCTCCCTCTTCCCCTTCCTTTCGTCCTCGTTACTGTTCCTTGCCCCTCCTCCCTCCTCCCTCCTCCACGGACTTACTTTTGCTGGAAGATATATGCAAATGTGGAGCTTTGCTGTTTTGTACAATTCGTATATGACTCTGAAGATTGTCTTCATTACACTGGTCTACAAAAATTAACTTTCTTTTTTCACAAGAATGAAAACAACAGATGCTATCGAAGTATTTTTCATACCGAATTCAAATATCATTTCAGCTCCCAGGCAGGAGCAACTCTAAATGATATACTACTGGTCCTGACTTACATTCTAACAATTCATTCTGTACTTAGAAAGTGATAATGTAGATTTACGGACATATACTGTGTCTGGAATATCTCTCTTCTCGGTCCAACATTGAACAGCCAACGTATTAGAACTACAATTAGAATTGCCTTAGTACAGTTTTCCATTGTAGAAATTTACTAATGAAAACGTTCGACGTGCTCATCGCTGAGAGCCCCACGATTTTCCGGGAGAAAGTGTAAGTCAGAGAATAAGAAGTGAATTTTCAAAGACCTTCTACATCCCATAGGTTTTATAAGAATCAGCTATCAGAAGATCAGCCACTATGTCAAATTTTTTGCTTTATGAATTCTAAGGAAATTTCAATATACATTTTTGAACGACTGCCGGGCTGCTTTTTGCAGTGAATTTAAAATGTTCCTTAGCCATTAATGACCACATTTGCGGTCCTAAAAAATTCTCTTTTAATTTATCATCACTTACTACTTTCGGAAATTTTGATTTCAACTACAAGAATCCACTAGAAAGTTTATCCATAGCTTTTACAACATTTTTCATTCCTCTAATATAGTATGCAATGGGGGTAAATATATTGTTCAGGATTCACTAAATGGGAATGGAATGGACAGTTTTCTGGCAAGGGGAACTTTAATATTTGTCAAACAGAAATAACAACCCTTACATGATGCTTCGATTCCCTAAAAATCACAGAAATTGCAAAAGGCATATAATCTATACAATTTTCTACCAAGATAATAGTCTTAATACACATACACATACATACATTTGGGTTCTAACTTTCTTAAGAATCACTAACTTGTCAAACAAAGTGATATTAATAACACGTTTTCCGAAGAGGCGTTAAATTTCGCCTCGGAGTCTTTCAGGTCAGCTCACCACAAATACAGCAGATATTATCTGCATGATTTACTCACGTTCTTGGCATGATGAAAATATAAAATATTAAAACAGAACTTACACAGACACTTCTAAACACAAAGGAAGGAAATATATCACTAGTGATATTCGTGCTAACAAGCTTATTCGCACCTCAATACTGACACATTACAATGCCACATTAACTGGTCTGAGCATGGCAACCAGCGCCGTCGTGACGGTGGTTCCAAAGGTGCATTGAACCACAATCATTATCATCGACAACTTCTCGATCTAGGCCAAACGGCCTGTTTCGGTTCGATGGTCCACCGTTTTCTTGGTCTCCCGGGATCTCATTTTCCAAGCCGTCGATATTCCCCTGCCTTTTCAGGAAAGCGCTGCTCCTCCATTTTATATAGATGTTGGGTCCTCTTTCGTTTATACTTTTGGATTTGATCGATTTGTTTCTGTTCAGTTTTCCTACAGCCTTTTACTGCCCTCAGAAACTTCATCTCTGATGCCTGTATTCTGCTCATTTCTCTTTGTTTCAAAATCCAGCATTCACTACCGTACCGGTATAGCAGAGTTGATTTTGCGTTACAGAATATTGTCTGACAGAATTACAACTGTGTTTCTCTCCGAGTTTTCTTTCCAAAGGTTATTTTTATGGTTCCTCAACTGGAACCGTGAGAGTTTCTTTTCTATGTTTCTTTCGTAGTTGAATGACACCTAGTTTCCTTGATAATTAAAATTGCTTACTTGGTTCAGAACCTGGTTTTCTACCTTTGTCATAGATCTTTCTTGTTCCTTCCCGCAAAATGCCATAATTTGGGTCTTAGATGTGGATATTTCACTGTTACAATATCTCGCTATTTTGCTGAGTTTGTGGATTTTGCTCTGAAGTTTATCTTCTGTTTCAGCAGTCAGAACTTGATCGTCTGACGGAATTTATAAATCTGTTTTCTCCAATCTCAATACCACAAGAAGCATAACAGTTCCATTTATTCAGCATTTCATCCATGAAAGACCATTGCTGATAAGCTACAACCCTATACTCCAAGGTTTATATTCAGAAACGTTTTGCCGAATTTGAAACCAGTGTCGATACATATAATTATTCCAGCATACAGGCTTTTGATTACTTGGATGAGATGGTAAGGTATCCCCGTCTTTATTGAAATTTCCCACAGCAGTGGTCGTCTGGCTTTGTCAAACGCTTTCACAGAGTCAATAAAGGCTATGTGTATTTCAAGGTTGTATTCTCTCCTTCTTTCTATTAGTATTTTGATTTTAAATATGCTACCTGAAGAAGAACGTCCGTTTCTAAATCCGTTTTATTGTTCACTGATGATGTCAGCTATTGGCTTCAGAGTTTCTTGTGAGGGAGTGTGTGGCATTTTTTGTGGGCATTTTTTTTTCGTTTCCAGCGTCTTCGAGATCCTCTGTTCAGATGTTAATGCCTCTTCTCCTATAGTTTTTATACCTATGGCCAAGGACTTCTGCTGCAGCTTCCACAGATCTTTGTATATTTGCCCATTCTTCTTCCATCTTAATACTTTGCAGATTCATAGTCAAATGATGGTTAATACGATGTTCATATAAAGTGCGATATACTCCAATGTTTTATTATGTTTACTTTATATGTTACTCTTTTCTCCTGAATATTTCCTTTTCTAAACGTTGTTTTCCACGGAGCCATGAGAGTCAATGTTTGCTCGTACAATAAAATGGTCAGAATTGATATCTTATCCTGTACATCTTTAACCAGATTGTTTTCTTAGTTACAATAATATAATCAATGAAGCTACGTGTTCCTCTTGCTGTCCAGGTAAATTTATTAATACCTTTCTTCCGGAAGAACGTGTTCGATATTTTTGGCTCATTGTTAACACAGAAATCAATTAACCTTCGTCCATGATTGTTAATTGTTGTTCCACCAAAGATTCCGTCATCATCAACACTGATTGTGTGCCTACTCTTGCATTGAGATCTCCTGCAATTATGACATATTTTTTTCCTTTCTCGCACTTAATAAAATAAGAAGAGAAAGTATTGTAATTGTGCGCCAGAAAACGGGGAATTTTTGATAAAAAAAACTTTATTACCGGGCCCTGGTAAATAAAAAGTGGATAAATCCATTTGCCAAATGTAAAATCAAAAAATTCTCTAACACGTGGTGTATCCAGAATCCGTTTTGTGGGTCCTTATTACCGAAAAATCGATTGGCGGCAAAACGTGTCTGTGCACAATTCTAGCGCATAAACCGTTTAGTCTATTTTCTCGAAAACTGTTATTACCCAATACTTGTAGCTGATATCGCAGACCCTGGGACTTGAAACAAATATTTTAAATTTAGGGGTACTGTTCATAAAGCCCCTAGAACATTTTCAAAACAAAAAATATGGCTCCAAATATTTTGATTAAAGTTTGTTGTTGGATAGTGCAAAATGCGTTTAAAATAATAATGCAGGTCTCATTTTTGTTGACATCCTTTATTTTTCGAAAATTGGAAAAAGATTAACTTCAAAATTGAAGATAGAGATTTTTGTCTCAGATAAAGTCTGTTGTAAAAAAACATAGCTCTTAAAAAAGGTCATGTACATTTTTTTAAAAAAACGAGTAGTTTTTGCGTATTTTGAGATTGAAATTTACAAAAAAAAATCCTTAAAAACCGCTCTAAATTTTATTGATATACACTATGTGACCAAAAGTATTCGGGCACGCCCAAAATGATTTTATGATGTGGTCGTGTTTTTCATAGAGGGGGCTTGCAACCCTTGTTCTTTTGCGGGGCACAATCACGGCACAGTCCTACGCTTATTTTTTCAACACCTTATTGCTTTCCACTGTTGAAGAGCAATTCGGGGATGGCGATTGCATCTTTCAACACGATCGATCACGTATTCATACTGTACGGTCTTGCGGAGTGGTTACACGACAATAACAACCTTGAAATGGACTGGCCGGCACAGAGTTCTGACTTGAATCCTATCGAGCACCTTTTGGATGTTTTGGAACACTGACTTCGTGCCAGGACTCACCGACCTACATCGATACCTCTCTTCAGGGCAGCACTCCGTGAAGAATGAGCTGACATTCGCCAGGAAACCTTCCAGCACTTGACTCAAAGTATTTCATGCGAGAGTGGAAACTGTCATCAAGCTAAGGGTGGGCCATCACCCTGTTGAATTCCAGCATTACCGTTGAAGGGTGTCACGAACTGGTAAGTCATTTTCAGTCACGTGTTCGGATACTTTTGATCACATAGTGTCAGCGTAAGAAATATGAAACAGGAATGGATAGTGAGTTAATAAATATTCGATACAATAATATTTAATTTTAAATTCAATTATTTATTCCTATCCAGGGTCCAACTTTTATATCTTCTATCATTGCCCTAAAATGATCTCCATTTGGCCTTTTACAGTCTTGTCTCTAAAGATACTCGACAAGATTCATCACCATCTTTTCGTGACGATCCTTTCAAAGATAAGTTTTCTCAATTCACTCGCCGGATCCAAGTCGCGCGCCTTCGTCCCTCACGTTTACTATAAATAACCTTGAGTCTATCCAACTCATAATTACCAATTCACTTTTATAAGAAAGCACTTTAACGGTTAAGTTCTGTCCCCTACATTACGTCACTAAGGTGACAGACAATTGAATATTGCCCTGCATAAAACCCTGTCTCCGCTAGAATACCCATTTCTTTCTTTATAAGTTGCCTTCATTATTAAAATGTATACTTCAGTTTTTATAACATGGCGTGTCAAGGCCTGTCATCACGATGGAATATCTCATGACATTGCGCTTCTTTCTCGGTCGCGCCGCTATATGTCAAATGATCGCAACCGTGTTAAGCAGTGCGATGTGTCTAGCGACATCTAGCGACACGACGAGAAAGACGCGAAATTCCGTGAGATATTCCATCATGAAAATAGACCCTGACGCGCCACGATTTGAAACCCCAAGTACTACCAGCCGTTGCTTCCAATCCCTTCCAACGTTGTCAAGGTATATATTAAAAAGAATTGGCAAAAATTCAACAGCCTTGTATAACTCCTTTGTTAATAATTTCTTCCAAAAGATGTCCTGATTTTAGTTTTACATTCATCCGTGTACCTGTGTATATATTGCTGATAACTCTAATTAAATGTACCGCAAATCGGGGTCGTTTTGTGCCGTGCAGGTAAGTTTGTGCCACCGCGCTCTATTAGAGAACTATTGCCTTACACTATATTGTGTTGTCTCTACCAGAGGCGTTAGTGGATACATATGAATGATAGTATCTATTACACTATTTAGGAACTGCATTCTCTTTACTGTGTTTCCACGTTTTTAGTTCTTAATTTTACATCAATTGACGTTGTGCTCCTGTAACCCGGAAAGTTTGTGTTGCTATTCAGAGTACATAATTTTAACTAATATTCCTTCATACCTTTGCTTCGATACACTACTCATGAAAGTAATTTGCTCAAACGCAAGCAAGAATCATCTACTTTTTCGGTATCGAAGACCCACAAAACGTCGTTTTTCTGTGTAGCATTACAGTGCATACTATATACTATGTAAACAGTATCCGATAGTGTAATCAGAACTAGAAAAAGGGATGTTCACGTATTGTTTAAATATAACCCCATGTCTCAAAATTATTATGTTTCATTCAAATTTGCAAAAGATGTACCTTTTTAAACTATATTTTGACAGATAGACAGACAGACTAAGAGTTAGATGGACAGACACAAAAGGACATAAAAAGTCAGGGACAGACCGATGAAGACAGAAACAGGCGACAGGCACACACAAAGCCGAAAAGAGAGACAGACTAACAGACGGAGGGACCAGCAAACAGAAAGACGTGCGGAGAAAGAAAGATAAACGGAGAGACCAACTGACTGAGAGATAGACAGACGACTAGACATGCGAACGAAGACAAAGGCGGACTGACGAATCGACACAGATCGAGACAAAAGGACAGACGAACAGATGAAGAGGGTCAGTCGGACGGACGATTTAGTTTTTGAATTATTTTACTCCTTGGTATAACTACATTTTTTCTCATGTGGGCCAACTCGGACCAGGCGTGCATCCTGCTTCAGCCGGTGCAAGTTCCTTTCTGGGGGAGGGGATCAGCATTTTATCTTAGACAATAAACTGCCCTGAATAACAAGACATCAAAACTATTCTAATATTTCTTTTTGAATGCTCAAAAATTACATAAATGTATTCTTTTAATACCTCTCACGTCATTAATATTTACATTACAAGTATTTATTACAATTTATTGAAATATTGCCCTCTCAACATTGGGTATTCCCAACTCCTTTACCGTCTTTTGCTGTAAACAACTTCACCTACAGATTATGTGCATGTCATGTACCCTTCTCCCCTGCTTGAAAGTACAACAGTTGGTTATTTCGTGACCTTTCAGCTCATTGCTCCTGCAATTGGTTAATGTAAGATCTTTGGTTCTCAGCAACTAAGTCCTTGAGGGCTCTCTGTCAACAGGATATTGTGGCGTCGTTAATACGAGGGCCAGAACCGTTAGGTCGGTGAAAGCGCGCTGCAGTGGAGGAAGGGGTTGAGTCTGAACTTCCGGGATTTTGCACTCTGGCAGTTGACGCAGACCGCGTGGTAGAGCCAAAAATATCCTTAAGCTGTAAACTCCTAGGTAAGCTGTAAACGCTAGCTAGCGAGCCATCGCTTGCCGACAGTAGGCGAGCCTAGCTAGGAAACTTGTGTGGTGGGGGTGTAGACCCCTCCTAAGATGCTGGCCAGCGAGCCCCCGCTTGCCGACAGCAGGCGAGCCTATCTAGGAAACTTGTGTGGTGGGGGTGTAGGCCCCAACAATTTAACGCGGCGCCATCGTCACCCGCGTTCTCATTTAGTTTACATCGGAGAGCGCATGACGAGTAGGTACGAGGAGCGTAGGAGTGTGGGCGAGATGTCCGGAGTGTAAGGGCCAGACGATCTCGGGTGCTATAGGCACGCGGTCCGCCGCGACCGGTTTAAATTTTGGCGTCAGGCCATGTGACGGTGATAGTCACGGGACGGAAGTCCGACAGCTCGCATCACGAGTAGTTTTTTTCTGCGGTAAAGCAGGGTACAGAGAAAGAAAAGGTTGCCGGAGAGTTTAAATTTTAGCAATTTATTGTAACTTGTTTGTAACTTTTCAATATACTTATTTTATTATTGTTATCTGAATTCATTCTTATTTCACTACGTCACAATATGTCGGCTTCGCAGGTCGCAGCCGTGAACCTGCGCCAGCGCGATCTACTTGCCCGCCTGCGCAGCCAGGCGCTCCTACGTTCACGGGCTACTTCCCCTCACTTCGCACTCACTTCCTCTTTAAAAAAAAAATCCCGAAAGGGTGTAGCGACTGGAACGGCACGAGGCGGCAAATAATGGCTTCATACGAAAACATGTTTTCCAATTTTTTTTCTATCAAATAACCGAGAAATGTATTATGTTTACATTCTTTACTACTTATTACTAGCTGTTGTTTATTTTCTTGCTAAATTCTCCCCTGTATAAACATCTTTGCTTGTGACAGAAATATGTTTGAATGGCGAAATATTTCCTTGTTTTGTTTTGTGTTATTAAATCATTCAGTTATTTATTGTATTTAGCAATAATGTGAAATAAATTAACAATTCTCTATAAGTTAACATTTCTCACTTACGGTCATAATACAACGCTTTTAACAAACAAAAATATTGGTTTGTTAAACCTTCTAATTGGATACTAGAAAGTTAATGCTTTTGTATCACTCTTAAGTAAACAAGATTACAAAATCAAGATACTTTTGATTCAAATTTTTAAATTTTACTCTCAATTTAAAATTGATATGGGAATGATTTTAATGAATTTTAATGGATCATTTCTTTGCCATAAAGAGAAAATGCGAATTAATATAGCTAATTTTGTGACGATAACTGTCAAGTAACTTCTCCCAAAGACTATCAAAGGGCCAAAAATTCAGTGACGTACCGCCACTCTGTAGCATTTGTACAACCCTTACTTTTAAATATCGCGCCAATTTCTCTTGACACAGAGCTCTAATAAGCGTGTTACCATACCCGCAACTTTGACGTTCCTGAGTTTCGGAGAACAACAATGCGTCAGAAGCAGGCAGGTCCTCAGACTTATCTAATTCACATCTAATGATAGGAACCATAGGAACTGACATCGGCAGGCAGAAATTAAGTGAATTATTTATTAGTAATTATCTATTATTGATCAGAAACATCCAGAAAAAAGTTATCTTTCAGCGTATTCTCTGATCGTTATCTCAATAAAAATGCACTGAATATTTCATTCGTTATCTGTTTCCGGCAGATTGCCTCTCAAATTGATGTCGTTCCCCCTATTCCAACAACAATATAGAGATATACCTTGCACCCTCAAGGGCAATTTGAATTAAAATAATAGCTTGTTTTAGAACATTGGCACTCGGAAATAAGTGTCCAAATTGTTGAACGCATTTACAAAGGGTAGTCTTATTAGACTTGATGAAAAGAAGACGTAAATATTGCAACAAGATTTACAGGACCCATCAATGCTTGACGCTGGAGTAAACCAGTAAATATTTGACATTAAATATTCATAATGGAAAGTAAGTTTTCAGAGAATACCCGTACGGGAAGGGATGTCAATGCATTTCAGTTTTACTCAACCATTTAAGAATTTTGGAGTCGGGTGTACATAAAAATTATAATAAAAATTAAATTGTTTAAAATTTGGAATATTTTTAAATATAAGTAAGAAAAGTATACAAAAGGGCTCGCTCAGCTTGTTTTAAATACCGATGTCAAATGAGGTAAACGTTTCAAAATGGCTTGCCCAAAGTGAAGCAGATTCTATACATTGTAGCCATACACATGAAGAGAGAAAACCCAGATTTATTAATACAAACTACTCATGAATATTTCTGGCGTTTTGGCAGTAACAAAATTGAAATCATCCTAAAATCGAAGTGTTAGTAGAAAAATATGGGGCGTCAAATTCGAAGAAAAAATAGTGAATACGACGTATGGCCATGGACTAAACAACCCAATCGGAAGTATGAAGGGAGGGTACAAGTCCTACTGCCTACTTCACTTCGACAGTTATATGCCGCGTATTTGTGTGGACTAATTCCAACTTCCTGACTTGGGCACAAATATCTGTTGTTTTTTATTGACTTTTTCCAATTCAGTACAAATGTATCCAATTGGAAAAGCAAATACCCGGAGTTGTCATTCAAACATTCAAATTCTTTCAAAAAATTGTTGATCCCCAGATCTTGACCGTTCTTGGCAAACGCGAAAAAGGAAAGAAAATGTTTAGGTTTGCGTTGCAAGTGATATAAATCCTCAGAGCAATCCAAGTGAGTGATGAAAGATATTTCAGTTTTCAGGGTGTTTGTAGCTACATCGCATCATATATGGTTCGAAGTCATGCGTGTATTGAAAATAATGTTCCACAGAAAAGTACTAATCGTACATGTCACCTCAGATAAAATTTGATGGGGGGCAAGAAGAGGATCTATTACGAAATATAAAAATACCACCAGAAATTAGTGGTTATCCGGAAACGGTGTGGGACCATAAAATAGTTTAAAATAATTAACAAGAATCTGGCAAGAAGTGAAGAAACGGTTTTGGTCAAAACGCAGCATGTATCTTCACCCAAACATAAATAGTTTTCAGCATATTTTTCATTACTCAGAGGTCCCTACACAATAACGAAAATACTCGTACTACAAAAGAACGCAGCCGTATTGACAGACGATGTAGATAAGGGGATTGGAAGTTTTAATTATAGAAAACATATTACAAGTCTTATATACATATAGTAGAGTGAAATGTGCAAATAGTAGTTTTTTAAAGTGTTGTGCAATAATATTGTTGTTTGATACTTTTCTTTTTTTTCTTTTTGTGTCCAACAGCTAGGACATTGTTTAATTATGGTCAATGAACGCTTTTTAACATCTGACCTAGCGAAACAAATAAATGGACACTGATATCTTGTCCAGTGATATAAGAGGGAATACGATCGTACCTTCGAGGATACGATAATTAGGAGAAATATTTATTTTATTAGTCTCAAATTAAGAAAATAAAATACATTGAGTTGCGCACTGAGTATTAAATAAGATGGTATGTGTATTGATGGCAGTTTTTAATGTATTAGTATTAGATAACGTTATGGAAGAAGGAAGAATCAGAATAAATGTGTGTGGTGAAAGTGATAAGTGTCGTAAAGAAATTGTGAGTAGGAGTTACTAGAGCACGAGTGCAAGAACGTGCACAGTGTGAATATCGAGATGAAAAGGGTCGATAGGGATATCGCGGAAAGCCGACGTAGCACTGATCTCGTATCCAGCGGGGGACGCTCACCTTCACCTCTCGCGACCTAAAACATCCACTACTCTTAGGGGACTAATGATCTTGGTAGTTGACGCGTCTGGAATCACTAATCAATCAATCAATGTCGGAAGTGGTGTTAAGACGAGAATAGAGAGATCATTAGATGCCTCTGACTTCACTGGTTAATCGGTACCATCTCGAAGATACGACCGATCTGAAGTTATCGAGACAACGATTATCGACACATCAAATTAACTCGAACTTTGCAATCTGCACAGAGAGCACAGTAAAATGCATTGTCGTTGAAGAAGCGAAACACCATGAAATTCCACGCACCGCATCCAACTCAAATACCTCTCCGCACAAAAGTGAGTAAGATGCCGACAGCAAACGTAATGTAGGGATGTTTAGTGCTCTCGATAGATTTCACTCGCAAGATTCAGCGATGTTTTCGGTTTCTTTATCGGTACCTGGCCAGAAACAAACGAACAAGCCATCCCTTTTATCTTCACAATCCCTACTGTGTGTAAATCTTTTAAGATAGATTGACGAAGAAACGGTAGAATTCTACACCTCCCAAACCAAAGAGTATCTCAAGAAAATACCTCAGTTCCTATTCCATCAGCACCATTTCTATCAGGACATCGGTGGCTTTTGTAGTGTAACGGTTACCTTATCGGACCGTTTTAAAGAGCGTAAAAAGCCTTTCGTCGGAGAGGAAGTAACGCCGGCTATTTCATTTTGTAATTTTCTGCATTCAAAAGATTGTCAAACCTAAAGGAAGTCTCGAGGAATGGAGAGTGCGCCCAACAAGAAGTTTTTTCAGTTGCATAAATGGATTATTGAAGCAGGCTATAGAAAAACTCAGTGAAGCATAATAACAATGAGCCATAGGGTGAAACGCGTAAGGTGACATTGAGTGGTTTGGCTGTAGATGAATTCAAAATAACACCGGTGATGGTAAAGAAGATACAAGATGATCTAGTGCTGCTACAGAATGACAGAAACTTTTTCATACTAGTTTGTTCCCAAGCCTCTTGAGTCTTGATTTTCGGTTTTGACGGACTCCCTTCCCAGATGTTTTAGCGGCCGTATCGGCGGCTAAAAGAGATATCAGTGTCTCTCGGGGTACTTGCCACTCCTGTTTGGACATTCCCAGATAAGAGATTCTTCGCACTCCCCAAACATTGCATGGACTTCTCTCGGTCCTGTACCTTATCATATTTGCCTGTGGTATACCTTGGCCTCTGCTCACTGCTTCTACCATTGTTTTGTGTGACGGAATCCAGTTCCTCAATTACAACTACGGAATGCAAGCGCAATTGCAGCCAAGTGATTATAAAAGGGCTACGGTTTAGGTGTAATACGAGGGGCTGAGAATTCCCCTCCATATCAAATCAAATTAAAACATTCATGTCTAGGGCGGGTTTCGAACCCATAGCCTTAGCTCCTCCCTCACGAGGCCGAGTGGCTTTACCCTACTATTTGTAAATGTGTTACTGCTAACACAATTCCACTATAATTTGATAAAAAATATAGTAATTAACGAAACGAGTGTACAAAGATAGGTATAATTGCATGAATGAATTATACCCATTATACCCTGAATTTGGTTAGGGAAAAGGAGCAACGATAGCGCGTTTTCTTATTTACTACAAGTGCAATTATACCTCTTTATTCACGTGTTACGATTAATATTTTAATATAATATGCTAAGACCAATTATTATGCACGTAACGCATGTATTCATGTTAAATATTTAAAGTTGTTCCATTAGTCGGCTAGTGTCAAAACAACGTGCCTTGAAGAAGGCGTGTAAAGGAGGATATCAATATTTTAAGTTATAAACAATTTAATTTAGTAAAAAATAAAGGAAATTTACCAAAAACAACTGCTCTCTCTGGGCCGTCACGTGCAAATAGATGAAGTAAACGTACCTGTGCAATATTAAGCGACTTCTGGGTTAGTATGATTGATGCCCAGTATGAATAGAGTAATGGTTTTTTATTTAACTTATTGTACTACAAATATTAACATGATTGTCTAAGAAATAGTAATAATTATTCGTTTGTAATTTTGTTTCATTCGTTCATTGATTATATATTTTTGATGTACGTGATCTGTGATGTACATTTTTGTTCATGATTTCATGCCCCTCTGGAAATACCTTCGCAAAATCTGTTTTATAGATACATAATTAAACGATTTTATCAGTTCTCTGAGTTCTGATTGTCAGTTGTGGACTTTTAATTGCACGGTGAAGTTTTAGTTGCACGCATGCCGTAAACATAGTGATAACGATTTTTCATTGA
This sequence comes from Gryllus bimaculatus, assembly GCA_017312745.1. Lineage (NCBI taxonomy): Eukaryota > Metazoa > Arthropoda > Insecta > Orthoptera > Gryllidae > Gryllus > Gryllus bimaculatus. The sequence continues at coordinate 3,111,915 of BOPP01000037.1, forward strand.
AATATTGAGCACATTTCGTTAACTAAACGAAAAACAGTATACATAAAACAAATTTTTAAGCATGACTATAAATATGAATGTTTTGGACATCATTCGATTCCATTGTAGCATTGCAAATAACTTTTTGAGAAAATATCTTTTTAGCATTTCTAAAAATTCCCAATTTTGAGCTCATTTTCACTGAAAACTTTCAAATTTTGGGAAAACTTAGGTTAATAAGGAAATATTTGAAGAGTTTGCATTCACAAATTCAATACTACTGTATAAA
>BOPP01000037.1:3113035-3152848 GCA_017312745.1 Gryllus bimaculatus
ATTAATAGTGAAAATTGGATCGACGACATATTTATAATTTTATTACATTGTATTATTTCAAGAAATTTAGAGCATATATTTAAACCATTTTTGATAAACTTCTGAAAATCTTACAGGAGCTTTAAGTGAAGTACCCTCAAAATTTCAAAATTTTATTTTTAAAATCGCCGGATGAACAGACGAACGGTCGGACAGACGAACAGCCAGCCAGACGGACGGACGGGCAGCCTGACAGCCTGATAGACGGACGGACGGACAGCCTGACTGACGGACAGAAACAGAGATAGAACGTCTGGATTTACTTCGAAAAGGCATACTAATCTCTTTCACAAATTTGGGTAGTGAGTAGCTAAGACATTCTACATGTATGTGAATAAATCATGAAGCATATAATGCTTCTGTATTATTCTCATTGTCATTAAATGTTACTCTTTCGGATACGTCTAGCTACGTTTGGAGATATTACATTTATATCCTCTGCCTTCGCTACTCTTCACAGCACCCTTCTTTTAATAAAGATAGATACTTTGAACTTTGGACCTTCTTGGGGGTAATAAAGTCTTATATTCTTTCCCTCCTTCTCTACATAGAACACTTTAAATTGAAAGAAGAGAATGAAAGAGAGCTAGGGTTGCTGATAATCACAGTACTTTTAATTTGTACTGAATGACATCGCAATGAAATCCGGGGGAAGGGAAGTGCACCGTTCTTAGTATCTACCAAGGAAGAAAAAGGAAGAAAAAGAAAGAAAAAGAAAGAAAAAGAAAGAAAAAAAGAAAAAGAAAGAAAAAGAAAGGAAAGGAAGAAAAAGACAGAAAAAGAAAAAAAAGAAAGAAAAGGTAAGAAAAGGAAAGAAAAGGAAAGAAAAGGAAAGAAAAGGAAAGAAAAGGAAAGAAAAAGAAAGAAAAAGAAAGAAAAGGAAAGAAAAGGAAAGAAAAGGAAAGAAAAAGAAAGAAAGAAAAGGAAAGAGAAAGAAAGAAAAGGAAAGAGAAAGAAAAAAGAAAGAGAAAGAAAAAAGAAAGAAAGAAAAAAGAAAGAAAGAAAAAAGAAAGAAAGAAAAAAGAAAGAAAGAAAAAAAGAAAGAAAAAAGAAAGAGAAAGAAAAAAGGAAGAGAAAGAAAAAAAGAAAGAAAAAAGAAAGAGAAAGAAAAAAGGAAGAGAAAGAAAAAAACAAAGAGAAAGAAAAAAGAGAAAGAGAAAGGAAGAAAAAGGAAGAAGGAAAAAGGAGGGCGCAAGGATGAAGAAGGAAATATCGCATGAAGACTGAATTCCGATTTGTAAATGCACTGCGGCCGTCGGGTGGTATTGCTCGGTGAAACCCCAAATCTACTGATCAAAATCACAGCTCAAGTACAAAGCAGAATCCGGGAATCAAGAAACAGGAAATCGTGATTTTTAATCTCGTCACGACAGCTCGCTCCGTTTGTTTCATTTCTGTTAATGAAACGACAGATATGAAAGTAACCTAACATTTAATTCCTTGAAATAACAGAACCTTCCTTAACTTACGATCCTGAAAGAACATCTATTGCGGCAGAATATCAATTTTGGAAGTCGATTTGCTCCGTAGTATGGGTGATTTGCGTCCGGAATGTGAACCGAAAGTGCTCACCCAAGACTCATCTCAAGGTTTTTAAATATAGTTTTGTTAATTGAACGAAGAAGTGCGATGAAAGCGAGTTTTTGCGCTCCTATATCATAGAATGTGTCATGATACCCAAATGACATAACAAGCCCACACAAGAAAATCGAGGTTCGTTAACAACAGTTGACTATTGAGAATACTAAAACTGAAAATGATTTAAGCGATTACTTTTGACTAAGTGAAGGTGCAGAAATAGGTTTAAATTTATTTAAAAAGGTCGTAAATAGTTCAAAAAGTCATTAATGTCAATGAGGCAAAAAAGGCACAATACATTTTTGTCAAAATGTTTCGTTTTCCCTAATTTGCGGTTATATACTAAACACCATTCACAAACATACGATATAATAGGTACTCTCCCAAACACTCGATGGCTGGTAATAATAGACAATTTTTGTGTAAAAAAAAAAATAGATATCTCCTATAAGCGAGCCTTCAAAAGACCACTTTTTTCCGCGGAAGCAACAGCGGTCAGTCGCTTATCCTGGACGGCATTTGGCGCGGGCGTGGCCGCGGACGTGCCGAGAGCGCAGATCCGCAGACGGCGGCGTCGGCTTATCTCCGAGCCATTGACGGCGTTATCGCGAATCCCGATACGCCAGGTGCGATTCCCCGCCTCCGCCAAGCGGCCAGCCGACGCGCGGCCCCGCGGCCCCGCACTCGTGACGCGACACCATGGCCGCGAAGAACCAGCAGGAGCTGCAAGACGACATCGACAGCGGAAGATATGGTGAGTGCTTAACAAAGAAGCGAGGGAACTCCTCGTTGCTCCACTACAGACTGCGCCGAAAGATGTGGGAAGAGAAATGGGGAACGACCGATAGATGTAATACGCGAAATGTGGAATGAAACCGTTGTGGTGGCGTCCGCACACTACTGAAATTTGGGTATCTCGAAAAGCATTTGTGCGCCTCTAGCTCGGTAGTGCGTGGGTGGGCCCTGCTGACTATGAACTCAGCTACTACAGACTTCACCGACAGATGTAATACGAGAAATGTGGAATGAAACCGTTGTGGTGGCGTCCGCACACTACTGAAATTTGGGTATCTCGAAATGCATATGCACCTCTAGCTCGGTAGTGCGTGGGTGAGCCCTGCTGACTATGAACTCAGCTACGGGTTCATTTCTTGTTTTATTAAATACTAATTTGTCATTTTAACCCATGGAAACATTGTTTTCTCACTATTTTCATAATTCCACTGTAGAAGAATTGAAAGTGTCTTAATAAGAATATTGTTTGTGTATTTAATGTGTAATTTATTTTAATTCTTATGATACCTTACATATTTTTCTTTTGAAAGCTTTATTTTTAAATTCTTCATTACTTTCACGTACAAGTTAGAATAATTTTGGGCTCAATATTTTTCACTTTTATTTCTATTTAAATAATCTCTTAAAATTTAAGAAACTGAATCACTCCTTTGCTGTATCTGTTGCTCTGTGACGATGAGGAAACTCACTTCTCAATTTGAGAAGACCAAAAAACGGGGTAAGGATGTCTATGTGTTAATCACACTTACCCCTTAACCCATAGTCGCAAGTCTAGGACGCCGCGATAGACCTGGGCCTTGTCAGGAGCAGTTGAGCTAGTACAGACAGACACAGAACGTCAGGTCACTGGCAACAGCGACCAAAATCTTTATATTCCCTCGTACTCTCAAAAGAGTGACTGAATATTGATTCCGGGCGCATCAACTACTTATGAATTAAATAATTGAAGTTATCGATGTCAACTCAAATTTATTCAGAGAGCCGTCTTTCGACAGCATTGCCGTCATCATCGTCTTTGTCATCGAAATCCGACTCTCTCAATAAATCTTAGGCAAAGATAACTTCAATTATTTCATCCTTTAATAATGACAACAGCTCATCAGCATTCCTACAAATCAACTATTTACTTCATTAATTCGATAAGTGTAGTACATGATCTATCTCGGAAGATTATTTTACCCCAGCTGGAACGTAAGATCTCGCGCTACCCTACACTTGACTTACGTGACTTCAGGAAGATGTTTTCCTCTCCAGATATCTTCTAAAGCGGTGCGCTGCCTCAACCAGAACAAAATTTCCTACTTGCCTCCCAAAAAGTGTGATAGTTTAATTCATGTAACAGAGTGAATGTATAAGGGGAGAGGAGGGAACAAAAATTAGGAGTTCTGTACGTGCCACGTTTGTTAGGATGCCCATATATTTCAGAGAAAGGACTGGATTTATAACGTTAACAATTGATACATTGTATGAATTTCGTTAGTAAAGAAAGTTATTAAAATCTATTTTTCTTTTTATGTATCATTTGCTTCTGGGGAGTGAGACAGAAGCCACTCTTTTTTTTTTTAATTTTTGAAAATTTAAATTTGGCGTCAAAAATAATACGCAATATTTTTGTTTGGTAAAATGATATGATTTTCGTCTGATAGTATTTTTCTGTGGAAAAGTGATTAACTTATTACGTATAAATGACGAAGAAAAGAGTTCTTTGACGCACCAATAAGAAAAATCTATAAAAATGTCGGAAGTAAAGAACACTTTAATACCGATTTTTTGGAGGCGTCACCTTAGAAATAAAACAGAAAAATACCGAATAATAATTTAGTATTTTTTTAATTGAATTTCCCGCCAATGTTTCTTTACAGAAACTCGTCAAGATTCGTATAGATGACAACTATATCTCATATTTTTTCAGAATTGTATCTCCGGGTAATGATACAAAAAAATTGAATACAGAAAAATTAGCAAAGTTTTGAAAGTAGGACTGGATTTCTCATGTAAAAATACTATAGAATCATACCCAAGTTCTGTAGCCAAATCTTTGTTGACCAGTGTGATCTTTGTTCCGTTTTCTTCTTCCCAGTAAGGATTCATCACATTTCATGTATTCAGTGAAAGAAGTGACGGAGATGCACTACATTTATGACTCAGGAGATGGGAATACGATATCAGCACGTCGCTTTATGCAGAAAGGTACCTTAGGAAGCAAGTAAATCCTTCAATTTATGCTGTGAATAGTTAGAGATATTAGGGGTACTGAGGGTCTTCATCAAGACTTTCCCAGCTGGTCATGTGACCAACGCCTTCCCTTCTAGCAATACTTCTTGTACTTCTTAAGAAGTGACTGTACCCATGATCCATGATACTGTAACAAATTCCCTTGTTTCAGTATCATGGATCTGGTATACTGCAACTGTTCTTTTTGTTCGTGTGGTGGAGTTTCATTCTCACTACAAAGAACTTGTTCCTCAAGTGCATAGGATCATACCTCTCGTGGTCTCCCAGAATTTGAAAGTCCGAATGAACCTTCTATAGCAAACGTTGGCGGATGCATGTAAACGTTATTACACAAGGCTGTTGCCTCCCACAATGTTGACGTGCTGCTACCGAATTCGAATCTGCTAAGCCATAAATGTGCATCTACATCGTATCTTTTACTCAATACATCCTGTAGTGTGATGAATGGTACGTGAATGAAACAACCCAGAAGAAAAGATAATCCGGCGCGACACCCCTCGAACGGGCCAGGGCCAACCAGTAGCGTCCCGGCCTCGCGGCCACGGGTTTAAGGGTACGTGTGTATTTACTCGGCTGTCTGGGTGACGGCGTTACGCCCTGAGGAAGGTCGCAGAATGGCGACCGAAACGTCGGCACCTTCGCTGTGCATGCGGCGTCACCCGGACAGCCAAGTAAATACTGACTACGGCCGCGGAAGCCTACGCTCTCAGGGCACGTGTGGTTAGCACGACGAACTCCATTCGCCATATTCTGGTCTTCTCAACCTGAGAAATAGATTTTCTCGTCGTCACACAGTAACAATTACTGGGACATTTCAGGGAAAACAAACACTAAAGAGCCAAAGACACAACTGAGCCAAACCGAGAGGTGCAAAGGGAACAAAACAAATGTAATGATCACCTGTAATGAAGAAAGTGAGAAAAATGCAATATTGAGGTTAATTAATTTCATACCTCATCCATAACAAAATGTTTGCGTATTCATGTTCATAGGAGCGTTTTGTTATGCTTTGACATCAGGAGCACGCCCACACATTTATGAACACGTATTTAGATATAACTCTCAAATTGACGTTACAACTTGCAAATTGTATAATGTCTTTTGTAACTGCTAATATCATATATTCGAATAATATGTCGCGATATCGATACAATCCAAATTATCAAGAGTAACATTGGAAAACAAAAATGCCATAAACACGCGTGCATTAGTCGCAATCAGCGGTCAAGGGCCATTATCATTCCTCTACATTATAGATTACAGATGTATGAGAAAGAGTAACTGATAAAGAACCTAAATAACTGTATAAGAAGCTTGATTTTTAATAGATTTCAAAGGAGTAATTTTGTGCAAATAAAACCAACTGAAAATGAAAACCTCAATGAACGGACAATTTTTGAAAAATGGAAAGATTTCTCGAGAAAATACTTCTTACTTGTATTTTTATTTCGATTTTCAAATAACATTAGAGTGTTTTCAAATTTTTATATGTTAAATTAATAAGTCGCATTTTTTTAAAAATGTTGAAACAGATATTATATTCTAATTATTTGTCTCATTTTTAAATAGAAAAAGCGTATTGTAAAGAAATGAACATTTCATATTTCAAGTTCAAGAAGAATATATTTTATCGAAATCATGCCACCAGTATTTCAGCACTGGTATAGTCGGCCGACAGCGTTTCAATTTGCGTATTTTATCGTGTTGTACCTGCACCTCCGTGGGTTTGCCGCTGAAAGCGGTGGCCATTGTAGAATCAATCTAGTACTTCGGCGTCCTATCCCAGTGTCAATACCAGAACGCAGGTTCCGGCCAACTGACTGGATCTCTCGGAGTTGTTGTCATTCACTCGCCATGGCCGCGTCGTTGTAGTGTTGGGTGATATTGTTATGGGGCATAATCCATAGCGGTGAATGGGATAGGGGCTCAGAGATGCCTGATTGTTTCAGGGCCGGAGGCATCTTAACCAAATACACTCTCGACGGCATGTGTTTTTGACGGCGACCTGGTAATTCCGTTACCTGGTTCCCTGGTGATTCCGTCTAAGGAGAAGTTAATCCCTGCAGCGAGAACGATTTTACAGGCAGAAATCCTTTAATTAGTTCCTGCTATGTATGAAGATTCCTCGCCTACTCCTTCAATGGATGCCGCTTAGAAGGCATATGCAGCATGTACCCGCCATTTACCAGCACTTCTATCTACGCTACAATGGTCACTCTTTGATTTCTCATTTCAGAATGAAAAAAAATGCACAAAAAAATTCGAACTTAAGGAAAATATAACTAACTATTGTAAAATTTTATCACGAACAATCAACTCTGACGAACTTTAACAAAATATATAAAACTAATTTCTGCAGGGAATCTTAATTCGCTCTAATTCCAAAATCGCACTACGCTCTCAACTACGCTCATGACCAGTGTGGTTTGCAGGTCGCAATCTCGATTAGCTAGAAATCTTCTCCGCCATTTGCTGCACTTTCATTGGTCGTGAGACTTCCCGTTCTCAGGCCACGACCATCCTTTCCGCTCCCGTTGTGAACGGCTCCCTGAAGTGTTCGTCTTTCTTTACGTTCGCGTTGCCGTTCCCGTTTGCAAGCTCCCCAGACTCGGCCAATTCAAAGCATGTGAATAATGTTTCCCACATCCTCGTGTAAATATTGACCCCCCCCCCCAATCGCCCATGTCCAGTTCGGATGGCTCAGTGTATTGTTGTACAGTGTTCCCATACATAGTTTATAGTGTAATGGCGTTTAGAGTTGAATGACAAGTAATTACTTTATTTGGGGTAGTTCTATAATAAATGAAAAAGAAGAAATGTAATGTTTATTTTAACAAAACAGTGATATATTGAATTAGTTTACATTTGTATTGCATATTTTTTAAATACTTAAAATGTTTGTAACAAATAATGTACTTCAGCTTCCGGGTCAATGACCCCCATCTCGATCAGGTTTTTGTCCAGTTTCACTGACCCATTGAGCAAATGCCGAGATAGCCCCTTGTTTTGCTTATGGACGTAAATGTAGCTTCAGTATGGGAACGTTTTGTTGAACTCTCTTTTTGCTTGTAATAGTAGTTGAGGTAACGGCGAGTTACTATTTTGTTAGCAATTCAGAAAAATCCTGCCTGCAGTTCGTTTACCGATGCAAATAAGTTTTCTATAACTAAAGAACAAAGATGTCTAGTTTTTTAAATATTGTTTATCTCGCGCTTTTTAAAATTTATTTATTTATTTTAAACTTTTACTCATCTTTGAACTATTTATAGTTAAAATGATGCGAAGGGATCCTGGAACTCAGGAAAACGTGCGCAGATGATCTTCTCCCCCATATGTCACATACAGTTTTTACTGTTTTTTGACTAAATTAATCTAATCTAAATCTAAACGAAATATATAACCTAATTCTTCAGTATTTCTTGGTCTGATAGGCAATAATATGTGTGACCTGTGAGTGGAATTGGGGAACTAGCTCCATGCACCCAGAACAATGGCAACCCAGCTCTGAAACGGGACCAACTTGGTTGGTTGGTTGTCAGTGATACCGGGCTCGTCAACGGCTAAGGTTATTGGTCCCGTAAGTATAGTGCTTTTCTCTCTCTCTCGGGAGGTGGCGGTGTTCCTCCTTCCCTGGATGGCGAGATCCGGCGTCGACCTTTCTTCGACTAGCGGTGTTTTCCCTAACCAGGTATCTCCCATCAGCTGGGGGAACCGTCCCAGTGGAGACAAGCTCTGAGCTCCCGGCCGGTCTCCCGGCATGTGTTGTAGTGCAGTGCATGTAAGAGTAAGTAAGGGGGTGGATAGGGCAACGAAGAGGAAGGACAGATCGCGAGTAGTCCGTAGTTCGCTTGTTAGGGTATTGCTCCGGCATTCACCTGGTACTGATCGGAGAAACCACGGAAAAATACCGATTAGAGCAGCCGGCGCTAGAATTCTCGTTCAGACAGCGACTAAATATGACCTATCATACAAGCTAGTGTCTAAAATCCTGCCTTCGTCGGGACTCGAACCTAGAACCTCCCGGTCAGAAGCATTGGAGTGATGTCCGTTGATGCCCTGAGCCACCTCCCCTAGTCGTGGGACTAAGCCTTAGGCAGTTATCTAAAAATATAGGACCGAGATAGGTCCGTGCTGTGTTCGAGGAGTGCGAAGGTGCACTTGTCTGTGAATAATCCCAGAGAAGCGTTCGGAGTAGTAGGTACCGGCAGTTGATCAGTTTTTTAGGGGTTGATGGGAGACAAGAAGCAAACTCGTGGCTCAGAGCTAAAGTGTTTCCGCTTGGCTTTCCCCAAGGAGGTCCAGGTTCGATTCTGTCACCAGCTCATGTGAAATTTGTTCTGAAAAAACCAGTTTCACTGCTTCACAGGGGCTAGTCCAACCCCCTGTGAAATGCCCTAAACCCTACCACTGCCTTAATTTCGTACCAATTAAAAAAGAGCAAGGCTGGCATCCAACTGTTTTTAATATCCTCTTAGAGGGATCACCCAAAGATTATATATCACCAAGGATCACACGCGATCTGTGTTACTACTACTGTTAATACTACAAGAGCAGGGCGGGACAAAACTGATAAGCTAGCCTAGACTGAAGAGAATACGAAACAATAACTGCGAGTAAGTCTGGGCCATTCTGTATCACCATTAATTCGAATGTACTTCCAAGATGCCAGAGCCTAGTGCCATTGCTCTTCTGAAAAATAAATCGTTTTCAAAATCCATATTAAGAGTACTACTTCGCAAATTTGGCTTTATAATGCTAATGTGTATAAAATTATACGTTTTTCCATCTATAAACTGTAATTGTCCTGCGACATTGGCACTCATACGTTCCCACACGTCACCAATGGAGTTTCAAAACCATTGACTTTCAAACACATTCCATAGTTGTGGGTCGATGTTTTATTATCATCAATGTTTTAATTTTGAAGATCGATTTTCTAAACATCGTTTTGTGGCGATGTTGCATTCATACTCCACCATGTCACTTTTTTCTGTCATGTCCCTACGCTATATTTGTCTTCCTCCATTACATGCGTCGGCCATTTGCTCCCAAAAAGGAGGGCTTAGAACCACGAGTTCAGCCGAACACGGTTCTACTCTGACCATAGAATAATGAGATATACCTCCTTAGTCTATGCTCTGTCCATTCCTTAACTGCTCCATTTCAGCTAAAACCGATTTCAACTATTCTTTTACAAAATATCATTCATCTCATTTTCCCTGGCCAATTCGAATAATTCTTATTCTACTTGTAAAATAATATTTTTTTCTCAAAATGAATTTGAACTAGGTAATTCTTGTTTTAACGAATATAAGGTTTTACCAGTAATAATGAGTTCTTAGTAATTTGGTAAGTAAACATGTCTGTAAATTTCATCACATTGTAAGACAAATGATACAGTAAGAAAAAAATACCTCTTGCACTTAGTTTCAAAAACTTCAAAATTGATTCATGGCAAAACAATTTTTTTGAAATATGTAGTACATACATTAAATTCTTATGATGACGATGCATTAGATCAGTTGTTGTTGTTTTTTTTGTTTCAGGGCGACCACTGCAATACGACGATAATTTCTTTGGCCCAAGAGCCAAGCGATCTTGCACAGACATAATTTGTCTCTTGTTATTTGTTTGCTTCCTAATAGCATGGATAGTGGTAGGATGCATAGCTTTTGGGCAAGGAGATCCTAGCAGAGTTATAGCACCAGTGGATTCTGATGGAAAGCGTTGTGGATATGATGAAGAAGTGGCAGATAAAAAGTATCTCCTTTACTTCGATATTACAAAATGCGGAGAGCATGGGTGCTTTACTCCTCAGGTATGGAGTCTCATTAAAAAAGTAACTTTAATACCAGGAGGCCCAGGTAAAACAAGAGGCCTAGGACTTTGACAAAGGTCCTTTATTTGAAACTAGTTTTCATCCATAAATATTTTAAAGTTAATTATACTTCAACTGCAGTTATATAAATGTTATTTTTCTTCAAAAAATAATATTGGCGAAAAGAAATTTTATATATTTTATAATTAAATTTGCAACAATTTTCTTAACAATTTATTATACATTATGATAAAATATCATAATCAAAAATTGAAAATTTAAATTTCCCATGCTTCTTTCATTGATGAAATTTTTTTCAAGAGATGGCTGAAAATGAGAAGGATAAAAATTGCATTATTATATTTTTCCTAACTTTTGTTCTGCAATCAGCTCAATTCGGAGCTAAGAACTTGGAAATACAACTAAAGAAATTTAACATAAGAAAACTGTGCCAAGTTATGCTGGTATACCCATTAGCAAAACGTGGTCATTAAAAATCTCTGAACTCGAGAGTTAAAATTATATATAAGTATCATTAGTGAAATTGAGGTTAAAACCTTTGTGTTGTAATTTTATAAGCATTCAAACACACGGAAAATGCTGTGTTATTAATTATCAATGTAAGTACAGGACATCGTGTTCACTTTGTCGTAACAAGTTATGAAGCTGAGTTTCATCTATATTCTTGTAGTAAATATTTTTAGGCAAATTTAAAATATATTCTCACTAATTAAAAATTTTCTTAATAACATAGCAAGACTTTCAAAAACACTTATATGTGAAAAAACTTTGTCATGAGAGAAGTACATAAATGTTTAGTCATGTGGATGGTGTACTTCAAAATTTAAGATATCTGAGAACCTTTGGTTAATGCAGTTAATAAGACATTATTTTTGCTATTTTTCTTTTCAATTCTGAACATCTTTGTGTCTCAGGTATGTGTTGAAAAATGTCCAACAGAAGTGTATTATGGAAAATATTATAGAGATATGGGCCGAGCTGCAACTGAGCGAAGCAAAGGTATATGTAGAGGAGAGAAACCTAGTGCTGCCCATATGCAAGATGCAATTGAGTACCATCATTGTGCTGCCTGGTACCTCCCTCTCAGAAGTGGTAAAATATTCAGATTCTTTGTTATTCTTATAAAATTGTTTATGCTGTACAATGAACTTTTCATTACCACTCACAACTGTTTCTTCACTTTGCAGTTGGGCGACGTTGTATTTATGTACGAAAAGAAGACTTCATGAATGATACATTATATAAAAGTTTAGAGGGTGAACTTAAACTGAAGTTTTCTGATATAGAAAGAGGTGCTCAAAATGCAAGGTCACATTCCCAGGAGAGAACGGTAATTAGAAAATACAATTGACTAAGATTTACAAGTCATGAAAACAAATGAAAAACTTCATGTATGGAAATATTTTAATTTTTTATTCAAAAAGGTTAAATCAAACTCCATATGTTAATGGAAGCACAAGGAATATAAAAAAACGATTTATTCAAAATTTGAGATATTGCAGTTTGAATTATCAGAGTATTGATATTTTTTTGTAATTCATCTTTGTTATAGAAATGTTATTTTTTCAGCATACATATCCTTTATAATTGCATCTCCTTGTAAGCTATTTTCATCGCACCCGGTCAAATTGTATACAATTATTAGGGCTCAGATTTTTAGGTTTCTAAAAATTCATTGTAGATTTTATAAGGATTTTCATAATGAAAATAATATAAGGGCAGGCAATTTCATAATTTTGGTGTATATAGTCCAATTCAAACTGAAATTATGCCTATTACAATTGTTCAGAAGAATGTCAAAACAAATCTGATAATTAAAGCAAATAATACTCTATCTACACAAAAAATTAGGTACACAAAAATAAAACAATAATATGATATGTAAAATTACAAAACAATTCAAAAAGTACCATAGAATTAGATTCAGAAGAAAGACAATACAAAGGAAGGACAATCATGGATTTTCAAATCCTTCCAAGCCTGTCAAATTCTAGAACCATCATAATCAATCAGTTATGTTCTCAAAAGTCATAAACCTCTTAGGTGTATGGATGAATTTCAAGAGGGTATAACATTTCAACACATAGACTAATAACTTTTGCTACACATGCAAATTCAAATTGAAGAAATCAATAAAATAACAGTTTACTAATTTTGGAGTTTGAAGCCATTTGTTGTTGTTGTTGTTGTTGTTGTTGTTGTTGTTGTTTTCCTTTTTCTGATGTTCAATTCTGATTTAAGTTTTAGGCATGATAAAACTGAAATATCAAACTTCCACTATCATGATTCTGATAAGTACGCAAACTTTTTTTTTGGAAGCAAGGAACAAAGTACTAGGTAAAAAACTGAACTCGAAACAATATAATATCAAAGCTAAGGAAAGACCCCCAGATTCATTAGAACCTGATGACACAACATCTTGTAAAATTCCTACTGCTGGATAAGGCATTACCCTTCACGTGTACATCTAGTTGATTAAAGACATAAAACATTGAACTTGGTTCATTAGGTGATAAAAAAATCAGCAGAGGGTAGTGCAATTCACAGTACAAGTTATGCTGATTCTGACACATCCATCATACATAACTAAAAATCCCTGTGATTAGACACTGAAGGGAGGCCGTGATCTACATATGAAACTTTTTGGGACTTTCAACATTTTTCAAGGTTTATCTTTTCTGGGTATGTGTATTTCATAGCACCAGTGATTAAAAATATACAGAATCTTGAAATCTATGTAAAATTTAATTTACTATTAGATATTCTGTGAGACTAATTCTTTTTTATTGTTAATATACTGTTGGGCAATTAAGCAGGGCTTGATTTCTGGTGGAACGTGTCAGAACAGCATTCTGGTACTTTGGGAATAATGATTAAATTATACTATAAATATAAAATTATTTCTATTAAATTAATAATTAATTTGGAGTGTGTTCCGGAAACTAAAATTTTATAAATCAAGCACTACTCTTAAACATTTAGATTGATTGCACACATACCCACAAAAAGTATCAGATCTTTATGATGTAAAACACAGTTCAGGGTCTGACTGCTCTATGTTAGGTATCAGTATATTCAGTGATGCTCCATGTCAGGTTTCAGTAATATTTTTCTTCTCTTATCTGTCTTTCTCATTCTTTCCAGGTTTGGGATACAATTGTCATTAATATTGAAGAGAATTGGGTCACCTTGGTTGTTGCATTAGTGATTGCTATGGTGCTCTGCATGATTTACATTGTGATCATGCGATGGTTTGCCTGGATTCTGGTCTGGGTATCTTTGATTGGTGTACTTGCTCTCCTGGGATTCTGTGAGTTACCTCCTTTACATATACATTATTATTTTTCTGACTTGCAAATACCTGCAAAAATATGAAATGGTTGGAAATAATTTATCATTTTTTTAAAAACTGGTTACTGTGTGGTATTGCTGAATCATTGATTTGTATTGAATTGTCATTATTTTCTTTCTATTGACACAAATGTTAAGAGTTGTACATTAGAGAATTCAGTAATGTAGTGTTAGAGAATACAGTAGTTGGAAATATTTGAGTTTGTCAGATTGTCATTAAATAAAAATAAAAAATGTCAAAAAGAGAATTATTGTTATATTTATTAAATATTGTTTTAAACTGAGAGTTTATAAAACTATAAAATAATATTAAAAATAATATTTTTGATATTTAAAGGTTGCTATGCTTCATGGACAAAATATGCTGAAGCAAGAAATGAGGAAGATCTTGATCCCACAAGAGGGCCTATTAAAATATCATGGCTGATACTCTTCATAGCATCTTGTATTGTTTTGGTTGTTGTGTTTTTATTAATAATTTTTCTGCGCACTCGAATTCGCCTTGCTACAGCTCTCATTAGTGAAGCAAGCAGGTAATTTTTCTCCCCCCAGAAAGTATCATTAATAAATATGTATCTGTATTGCTGAAAGTTTGATTGTTAATTAAATTAAAGCAGATGTAACTAACTAATTTAATAATACAATCATTTTTAATTTTTATTTAACAAGTGGCCATGAAAAGTAGCATGTAATATTTTACTTTTATATCTATATCTGTAATAATTAAATCAAAGTAAAACACAAATCAATTTCTATGCTGGAAATGAAAATATTGCTTAGATTAGTTTAAGGTAGTTTTGGCATTGTTGTGTAATAGTTTATAGGTAAAAAGTAGATTTTCATACATTTGTAAATGTGTTATTTCTATACTACTCTAAGAACATATTTTACTGTAGTGAAGCATAATTATGCCAGTTTTTCAAATTTTAAGATAAAATTCAAATTAGTATCTTTAATATTACTGTAACAAGCCAAGAGACCCTCCCACTTTATCAAAATAAACAATATTAGAATATTTATTAAATATTATGTTGTGGGACAGATTGAATTCAAAATATTGAAGGAAAGTTCAGATCCATTTCATTAACTTCAAGTACAGTAATATCATATTATTTCACCAAGAATCATCTTCCTTAACTTACATTAAAAAACAATCTCTATTTGTTTAGGAATAAAGAATTCCCTCTTTTCCTCTCCATTGTCAGTTTCTTGGAGATGTGAATTAACAAATGGTGTTATGTATGTTGTATGTGTATAGTTAATTTGTACCAATAATTAATGCCCATTACAGGTGTAATGAACAATGCTTATTATAAGAAAATATTCTCAATAAGAAAACATTATTTTTATGATTAGTTTCTTTCAAGAATTTGATTTTAACTTGAGATAATATAATTTCTTTTTTTCAGAGCTGTTGGAAATGTAATGAGTACGTTATTCTTTCCATTGGGGCCTTGGATATTTCAAATGGCTGTGATTGCTTGGACAGTAGCTGTATGGGTATATGTAGCATCTTCAGGAAATCCTAATTATGAAGTTCGTGGACTTGATAATAAAAACTGTATTTGCGAAACCTATTCTGTAAGTAGAAACTTTTCATAAAAGCTACATCTCTCAGTCATTAGAAGAAATTAGCACTAGATATTCTGGGAATTTGTATAAACTCAAACATTTTTACTTGTGATATTCCTTTTCAAGAAAATTTGCATTATCTTCAAAACAATACTTTCTATTACTATACTTATACTGTACTATACTTACTATTATGTTAATTTAAAGACAGTTTAATATTTGTCTAAAACTGTTTATACAACCACTGTTATGTCATTCCATATAAATGAAATGCTTAGAAAATACATCTAGTTAAACTTGTATTGATACTAGAAAACTTCCACCTGAATTGAAGGAAAGAAATGAAAGTGACAGCTAGAAATAAATTGTTCTTTATTTGCTTGTTCATTTAAACAATTTTCTTAAATTAAAAACTGAGAGTGATGTATTATGGAAAAAAAGTGTGATCTGTGCATATTGTTTAGAGCTTTGAGATCTCTATATTATTTTATGTTGAATTATGAATATAAGTTGCAAAGAGCAGTTTTGGCAAGAAAATATTTTCTACCATCTAATAAAAACTATTGCCAATGGTTAATAAGCTCTTATTACTTATTGTGTCCAAAGTAAATGAATAGTCTTTATTTTGCCAGAACAAATAGAATGATTGCTTGAATAACTATACATATTTTCCACTAAATTCAAGAAATCATGTACAGAGAGTGAAGCTCTATTTATGTCCAGAAGCAAAAGAAGGGGCCATCACAGGATTTGCTGAAAGGATCAAGGGAAACTGGATGAAAAACCAGATTGAAATGGGGGTTTGAACTCATCATTAAGGAAATCATTATGTGAAATTAATGAAAGATTTTATGATTTTTGGAACAGAAATCCCAAGTATTTCATTTTTATAATATAACGTTTTGAATTGTCTGTTGTACAAGAGATTTTAACTTTTCTAGAATGGAGATTCGTGTGAACCATTTACATTCAATAAACAATGCAGCAGTGCCATGAGCATTTGTGGAGATGTTGCTTGTGCATTCAAGAGATATGAAAGCAGGGCAACTACTAGCTACTTTCATGCTATAAACATTATTGGTTTCTTCTGGATATTGTGTTTCATATCTGCATTTAGTGACATGGCTCTGGCTGGAACGTTTTCAACATGGTATTGGACTAGAAACAAATCTGATGTTCCTTTTTTCGCTTTGACCCAAAGTGTTGGAAGAGCTGTAAGGTAAGATATATAATTTTCCAATTTGAGTTTTTTTCTAGAATTATTTTGTGCCTAATATTTTCACTGTGCAATGGTGTTTATTAAATAATTTAAAAATAATTTTAATGGTTGCTACTTATTTTACAGGTACCATTTGGGAACTCTTGCTTTTGGCTCATTGATTTTGGCAATATGTCGCTTAATTAGAACAGCTCTTGAATATGTTGAAGAGCAATTAAGAAAATATGATAGTGGACTAGCAAAATGCCTGATGTGTTGCTGCAAATGCTTCTTTATGTGCCTGGAGAGTTTTATAAAATTTATCAATCGAAATGCCTACATAATGTGTGCAATACATGGCAAAAACTTTTGCCGTTCTTCTCGTGATGGTTTTAACCTAGTGATGAGAAATATTATTCGAGTTTTGGTCTTAGATAAAGTGAGTGTTAATTATTTGCAGAAATAAATATATATTTCTGTGATAATTTCATGTTACTTAAAAATAGTTTGTACTATTTAAAAATATTGACAGCATGTCAGAAAATGAAACATGAAGGAATTTAGTAAGTAAAGAAATTACATAGTAATAAAATTAAAGGAATAATTTGAATCTGACAAGAGCTCTCACACAAAGGCTGGGTCTTCACATTATGATTTTACCAAATAATTGGTTTTTGTAATTTTATTACCTTCCCTATTAAGAATTATTTTATTAAATATACTTTTATACTTTCTTTTGAGCCTACTAATTGTGTTTATTTACAATGCAACTAAAGATATTTTATTATCTAACAAAAACAAAAAATCAGTTGCTTGTAAGGGCAAGGGGCCGAGAACTGACCAAAGCAAATGGGGTTTGATGAGAAATGCATCTTCCCACAATATTTTAACATTGTTACTTTCACTTACGTTATCATGATGTGAACAGCAAATAAAATTTGACTATATTCAGTAATATCTTCTATTTCACAGTGCCTGTAGTAATATTCAATTTTTCAAATTTGCTATCATTGCTTTGTTCATTGATAATCTGCATACACAAGCAAACCTTGTTAAAACCATTATAGATCATATTATGAAATGATCTTTTGAATGTCAGCTAAACCCTTTGTTTACTAAGATAAATGTTTTACAAATTTTACTGACTGAGAACATTTGGCCCCACTATTTTTTTCCAAATAAATACCAATTTTTTAATATATTTATTAAAATAAAATTATGATAATATGAATTAAGGGTACAGTTGTTCCTATTAGCAGATAATGAAGGTAATTTTTTGATCACACACATCACTATTATCTAGACACATATCTATATCACTTCTATCTGACTGTCTATTTAGTTCTTCATGTAGCATGTTTTGAATTTCATTCTTCCTTACTTTATAAGGATTCATTTTAGAACTCTATATCCTTATCAATGAGTAGTCAACAATCAACTAAATTTGAATACAAATAAATCTATTTTAAATGTTATGAATCAAACTTGCCAACAATCAAGTTTTAATATTTTCAAATAATAATTAAAATAAACAGTTTCTAAGTCGGTACACACTGCCACATTGAAGTATTTAATATATTAACTATTTAAAAAACAAACGGCTAAGTGTTATTTAACTACTAATAAAAACTTGTTGGACAAATACATGTACTGCCAGAACTATATTTTAAAACCATCAATAACTTTTTAAAAATATATGGTGCGGTTACATATTGTACCCACACCAAGTAGATGTTGTACCCACTCAGTAAATGTAAGGTTCACCTGTTCAAAGTTGGTAAATTAACCCACTTTCCATTTGTTGAAAGTAAGAGAGGGGGTACTTACTGTATTATTTAATTTTGTTTTAGGTGACAGACTTCCTCCTCTTATTAGGAAAATTACTTATAACAGTTGGAGTGGTGGCTGTGGCTTTTCTTATTTTTGACAACGATGTACATTATGATGGTGATGAAGATATTGAGGAATATGCCTATTATTTAGTGCCGATCTTTATTGTTGCAATAAGCACATACTTTGTCGCCTGTGTATTTTTCTCAGTTTATGCAATGGCTATAGATACAATATTTCTCTGCTTTTGTAAGTATTTTTTGCAAAAACATTTTTCTAATTCATAAGAATGCTTTTTTCTTAGATATCACAGTTCTTCATGCTTTATTCTTAAGGATATTGTAATATTTTGAAACTCATTCATTAAATGCCAAAAAAAGAAAAGAATGACAGTAATATCTTCAGAAATAAATTAAAATTATTTATTTAATACATTAATATCTTTATATTATATAATATAAAGTTATTCGTATTAAAATTTTTGTATTATTTTACATTTATATTTTAATTAGAAAGCACCAAGCATTAATCTTTTTCTTTCATTAAGTTGCCTCTCATGTAAAAACCTTTTTAAACCATTCTTAAGGACCTTTGTTGCTGAAGTATTTATGCTATTGGCTGTAATCGATTATTAATACTAGAAGCTAACAATTATTGATGACCAGCTGCAAATGGTTATCCTGTTGATTGTTGTCTCAAATAGATGGACTCTTGCACACTACTATTCTTCAATATAAGAAACAAATTTAAAACATTTTTGGTATAATAGACAACAACAAAAATTGAGGGGAGTTTAATTGCTATAACTTGTAGCTATAACATTTTTTGCAGGGAGTGGTGTATTTCCACACATAATCCCATGTTTTCTGTATCAAAATTCCTTCAATGTATGTCTTCCATGTTTGAAAATTATTAC
This sequence comes from Gryllus bimaculatus, assembly GCA_017312745.1. NCBI lineage: Eukaryota > Metazoa > Arthropoda > Insecta > Orthoptera > Gryllidae > Gryllus > Gryllus bimaculatus. The sequence continues at coordinate 3,132,389 of BOPP01000037.1, forward strand.
CCCCTAATAAAACATATCTTTGCAAATTTATATTCCTATTCTACAACATGAATTTAAGCAAATAATTCAAATTTTTAAATTTCTCATGGAACTGAATCTATTACTGCATTGATTTTAATGACTGAATTTAATTAATGATAGAAAATTGATTGTGTTGGAAATTATTTAGCAGGATCATATATGAATAATTTAGAAAAACAAAACACAGGATTTAATAATAACACTCTTTTTTGCGGTTCAGTTATCATACAGCCCATCATTTTTGGTAAAATACTTTATCTATGAAAACTTTTAAATGTGAGGATGTTTGTTCAAAGATATGTAATAACTACTTGAGAAAATATAGGTGCAAAAAATACGAAGACATTCTAAAAGTATGATATTGGGATGTTGTTCTTGGTACTAAATATAAACACAATATTATTTCAAATAGGTAATTTTACAATGATGCAAAGTATAAACAAGCTATTGCTATTCTAAAGTGTGTATTAGTTCCTAGTTACATCTGTTTAGTAAACACCAAAAACAATATGTATCTACGGTATCGTAATCAAAAATTAATTGTGTGTTCTCTTTCAGTGGAAGATCTAGAACGAAATGATGGCTCTCCTGCAAGACCATATTATATGTCAAAGAAATTGTTGGAAATTCTTGGCAAGAAGAATGATAACTATATGGAAAGGTTAGAATAAGATGTAAAGGGAACTGCTTTATTCAAATATATTATTTTCTTACACTACTTTTCTCAATTTTATCTTCCTCCTCTTCCTGAGCCATATCCTTATTGGGATGTTGGTGACAGAGAAGAGATACTTGGCAACAGGAGTTAATGAATGTTGATACAATGATTGTATGGGAAACATTGGTGATTTGCCTTTGCTTTCCCTGTAACATTCACAATGTGAATCCATGTCTTACATGCAAGTTGAACCCACATCTTCAACTTTTGCCAAGTGTTGTTACCACTGAAGTTCTCTGCTGTCTACATTGACCTCTACTCTCTGTCTAGTATTATTTTAGGATAATATTGTATATGTTTTGTTGTAACTAGTTTACATTATAATATGTGATAAGGGATAACAATTTTAAGCTCGAAATGAGAATTTTTCAAGCTTTCTACATCTAATGTGAAATGGAATAATTAGCAGAATACTTAAGAATGACCTTCTATTCATTTTCATAAGATTAATAATTTCTTTTTATGGGTTTTGTTTTCAAGTTAAATTTGATTGGATTACAATTCATTACCAACTTGATGTTTTATATCAGACACAAACTTTTTCCTCAAGTCTCTATAAAACCTTCAATTTATTATTTATATTTAGAAACAAAGTTTGGATTGAAATGAGAAACTCATTTATTAAGATTTGAGTTTTCTGTAATAAATATAATTGAAAAACAATATTTGAAGGGAATAGTATCTATAAAATAAGTTTTATGGATATGTTCATACATTAATCTTTAAGTATTTGAATAATAATTCTTTTGAATTAACAGTTAATGTTTAGAACTGATTCATTTCCATTTATTTTCAAAAATAATTTAATTGAGACTTTTCAATAAACATTTTTTGAGAAAGAAAGAGTATTATATGATGGATAATTGTAGAATTGAAAGCCAGTTGAAGAGTTAGCTACAATCTTCAACAAACTCGTCTATTATAATGGATTGAAAATTTATGACTAGGGGCTGATTTTAATGAAAAGTAATTTTTTTCTTTTCACTTTAGTACAATGCTGTTTAGTACAGAAATCCATTTTATGTTATGACAAAATGAAATGACCTACTTTTATGTCATTTCTTAGCATTTTTCATCGATTAGGACTAATAAGTCACTATTTACCTTTTTACATAACTTTTAATGCATTTTTCACAGATTTCATCGATTTTAATATCATTTTAATGGTATTTGCTTCAAACAATGTTTACGAGGTGCAACAAATGTTTGCCAGAGAATTCCTGAGTAGCCTGTTCAATTTTTCCCTCATATATTGTAATGTCAGCCGTTGTGTGCACTATGTAATCTAAGATTCCTGTGACCCCTATAGGCACCATTGCCAATTTGACCAATTTCGTGATAAACAAAGCCAGAGATTTTCTTTTAAAGAACAGTCCAAACCAAAAGTTTGCAAGCTGAGTTCACTTGAACAAAAGGAAGAAGCCTCCATTACATCAGGAATATATCCAACAGCTTGAGTTGTTCATATGAAGTGGTTTTGATCAATTTGTTAAGTCATTTTTCTTTGTTTTTAGGACATTTTAAAAACATTTTAAGAGCATTTTTTGATCATTTTTGGCAATGTTTTAGGTCATCATAATCTGCCCCCTATTTATCACATTGTTATTATCATTAGAGTTGTTTCAAAATATGTGTTTACTGATGGATATGAAAGTGATAGGGGCTTGTTTTCTTGTTACTCAAAAATTAGAATTAACTGATTTTGATAGTTTTACTAGGATTTAAGTGACATTTATTTCCAAACTTACTTGATAATTGCTTGAAAAACTCTGGAGCATTCAAATAAAATTTATTTTTTTGAAGCAAAATATTGTGAAGATAATATACATTATAATTTTTAATGTATTATATATATATAGCATTTATTTTTGTATGAATTTTTTATTACCTGAGAATTTTTATGAGAAAATTCAATTTATTTTAATTTAATTTAATATATATTTTAATATAATAAATTTTAATACCAAAATCATAATATTTATTGTAGTGAAAGGTACAAAATATCTATGAGTTAGTGAAATTTTAGAATATTATAGAGAAAATAGTTTGTGAATATCATGATAACAATATATTCAATTCTTTAATCAGGCTTTTGATATTGAATTTTTAAACATATTTACAGAATGAATGATGGCAATCCCAGTGCACATCCACTTATGAATAGGGAAGAACAAGCCCCAAACCAGTGATGAGCAATGACCAGGAGCTACTGCAGTGAGACTCAAATTTGATACATAGGAAGAAAAATGAGGAAAAATCTTCAGAAATTGGTTTTTGAAACAGACTATGAGATCATATGAGTAATTCTTGAGAGAGAACTTGCTGCAAATGGTATCAGACTGACATTTATGAGGTGCCAATTTAAAATAATCTAGTTTGAGAATGAAAAACAGATTTTGGGACTGGGAATCTCTCTCCTCCCAAGACTCCATTTCAATCGGTCTCTCTCTTCCTGCAATTTTATTGAAAGGGATTTTCAGAAGGAAGGAGAGAATGGTTTACACTAAGGCATGTGAAGGTGACCCTGATTACTACACTTATATCGTGAAGTATCTTTTTAACTGGTATTTCAAGATTTGGATCTAAAAATTGCAAATTAGCAAACAGCTGTACAATGCAAGTATTTTAATTGATTACACAGGTCAATAATGAAAAATCATCAGAAGTAAAATTACGTGTAATTTACTAACACTAAGTATGCCCTGCTTCCAAACATATTATGTTCTTATAATTTCTCTTGCATATATCATTTTGTGATAAGAGTTTTAATATTGTGAATATGCAGATTAGCCCCTAAAATGAGGACTTACCTAGTCACCATGAAAAATCATCAGAAAAGAAAATAAGTGATATTTACTAAGTGTCATGCCCTGATGCCTAATATGTGCTTAGATTTTCTCTAATATGAATTGTTTTGGAGATAGAATAGTTTTCATATGGTGTCTGTGTGAATAATCCATGGCAAAGCTGTTCCTTCAGGGACTGCTGGACTGATGAGCTTTTGTTTTGTCTTTTGTATCTCGAAACCATGGAGCTAGGAATAGCTCCATGGTATTTACAGCTCCATGTTCAAAACACACAAGATACTAATATAAATGTAGGTGCCTCTCTTTGCTGGAGTCATGTGTTGTCAATGGAGCTTTCTTGAAACTCGCCTTGATATACAATATTTATATAGACCAGTGTTCTTGTTGCTGCAGAAGAGTGGGAGTATCTTTTGTTTATATCCATGTGTTATTAATATTTCTCAACACATCTCAAGAACAAGATGCCTGAACAAAATTTCAGTGAGTATGTGAACATAGGGAAAAACAAAACTTCAGATTCTGTTAACGGAACCATACGACTATTGTGTACATTTCAAAACCTGTAAGTTCTACTCTTCCTTTACCAACACAATTTATAAGGAAATGGAGTTTACCAATTTTTAGTGTAATAAATGGATTTGCTATTGTAGAAAAATGGTGAGTGATGATGGCACAAATAAGAATGCAAAACCTTTACCTGTGTTAAAAACTGATTTAGAAAAATATGATTTTATTTCTGATGATTACATTAAGTTTCATTTTGTAGACCTGTTTTATTGTCCATTTTTCAGACCCTAAACACATTCTATGAGTAGTGTGGCTTAAGTGCAGTTCTTTTCACATATTTGATTGCTTCTGATAAGAATTAGAAGCACTTGCTTTGGAAGTTGCTCATCTACTTGAAAACTGCAAATTAGTTTTAAAAGAAATACACTAAGATTTTTAATACCTGAGTTAGATCACAACAATCAAAAGTTGAAAAAATTGCCCATAATGACTCCTATCTAGGATTTACTTTCAACTTTTTAAAATTGCTCGTATTAGCATCAAATATACATCAAATAGAGAGTTGATTGAACTAATGTTATTTTAAGCACTGGAAAAATAGTAGTAATGAGCTTGAGAAAGTTTACTCTTATGTATTTCAGAGAGTTCATTTTTGCATCATAAATACACAGTTACTTTTTATTTTTACAGTTTTTATGATATATATTTTTTTATTTTAGTAGTATCAATACAGTCAGGGCAATCTTTTAAAGAATTGCCTTCTGGCAAAATGTGTTGGGGACTGGAATTCACATTATTTAGCTCTAAATGATGCGCTGGCATTCTTTGCAGCTGTAGCGTAATACATGTAAACAAATACAGTGTTTTTACAATGACAAAAGATGCACCAGGTACAATAGCTCACTGTCATCATGGTTGCCTCAGCGGCATCATTGACCAGAATATCATAATGTTTGAGCCCTGATGGTAGCAGTTTATTGACATTAACTACTTAACTGAGTTGAATTCAACCACTGTCTAAACAAGCAACTGGTTATTCTGATCAGTAGCTTCATATCCCAAGGGATAAGAGATTGCTTTAAACACCAGAAAAATCTTGGCACGTCTATTATTCATTAGCTCATAAATCTTTGCCCATTTTGACCTCAGCAATCATTGGTTATGATAATGTAAATATTGAGAGGGAAAAAAGAAAGAAAGAAAAGAAAACAACTGGTATTGTAATTCTCTAGTCCACGCATGGTAGATTGTGGAAATGTTTTCTGGGAGCTCTCCGTCCATCCTGAGAAAATGGGGCGGGCACACGACTATGGCTTATGGCAGCTGATAATGCCGCAGCCAATGTTCGAGCTGAAAAACCTTTAGAGCTATTCATTCAAATGAAATGTTGCTGTTGCAATGGGCATAAAGAATATTAAAGTTGGCCAAAATGTCTTCAATATTGACCCACAATTTCTATTACTATTTCATATAATTTCTTTCATTTTATACTGACAGGCAATAGGGAAATATCTTAAGAGTGTATATTCAAGAACGAATACTATCCTGTACCATACCTGTGATTGCCGATTTAGACCTTTCATGAAAAGAAAAATTAATCTGCTGTTGCTACTGCTATTGGAGTCATGGTGGTGAACTGTCAGATAACTTTTTTTATTTATTTATATTAAAAACAGTTAAAAACTGAGGGGGAAAGTTGGGGAAAAATTGGGGAAAAATGGGGAAAAGTTAAATTGAAGTTACATTAATGTCCAGAAGCAAAACAAGGGGCCATCTCAGCATTTGCTCAAGGATCAGGAAAACTGGACAAAAACCTGATCAAGACGGGGTTCTGGAGAAGAAAAATTCCAGTTTCTGATTCAATTTAGGCACTCAATAGAGAAACTTAACTGTATTTAATAGTCAGTTTATGTACTATTTTCAGATATTTATAATTGCTATTTGGTAAACCAGTTGTGATTATGTGTGATTAATCTTCGAATGGTCATTTCATTAATGATGTCATTAAAGAGAACAAAGTGAAGGTAAAAACTCCCTTAACATTTTACTTTCTATGATAAAACTGCCAAAGGAGAAGGATATTTCTGTCAAACAAAATTAATAAACATTGTTTTTGATGATGCTTGGTGAAAGCTTTGATAGTGCTGGATAATTCATACTCGTGAGTATTTGCAAACCTTCTGATCATCTAATATCATTTTATTTTCCTGAATAAAGAGATCTTGCCAACGCTACTACATAAACCATTTAGCCGATTTCCTCCAATATTCATATTACCCGGTCGATTTAAATGAACTAAAGACCCGCTGAGTTTCAATTGAATATTTTGATTTTTGAAATTATAAAAAATATTGACTCAAAAACCGCTCAACATTTTTTCATACTTTCTTTTCATGGATAGAACAAAGAAAGCTTAAAAGAATGACGTAAGCATCTTTTTTGTTGAACTCTGTGAATTTTGGAAAATTGCAAAGTGTGCTGCTGCAGCACCACTAGTTTTGTAAACTTTTATGATGTTGTTGGGATATTACTCCAAGTATAAAACATCTTGCTTAATTTCTTTTACAATTAGGTTGTTGGTTAACTTTTTGCTCTCCAAAAATGAATGGCGATTTGTCAGGTGTTTAGTTACATTGTAATGTTTAGTTAGTGTTTTTTACATTTATTATGTTTTTTTAACTTTCTATAATTAAGAAAAAATGAAGTATTGAAATTAGTTTTTATATCCATTGAAATATAATTAAAAAAGTAAAGTTTTGAAATGTATTCTTAAGATAACATTTAATTGAATGCATAAATATTATTAGCTCCTACAGATACCTTAGTTACTCCAACAAAAAAAAACAAACAACTTCTGCTAGAGTGTGATTTCCAATTTCTTCAGGATATGATATAACTCAGGAGGGAGGAGGGGGTAGATTCATCGAAGAACTGATGAGTGAAACAAAGGTGACCTTGGCTTACACAGCACAGACTGAGTGCATTTTAAAAATGCCCTTCTGAAACTTTTCTTTTCCCATTTCTTTGATTTGAATTCCTGTGGTTGAATATATCAAAATTATGTAATTGTAAATACCAAAAGTTTGTAAAATTATTTTAGTTTACGTATATATAGATATGTGTTTATATATGTATATGCGTGTGCATGTGGGCGTGTGTGTATACACACACACATATACATATACATGATACAATGGACAAAATTGACTTCGCCGATGTGATCAACGTATTTGCAAATGTAAGAGCAAGTGCTCTTCAAATAATTATATTCTTCCTTGTCAAAAAATTGTTTAAGTATTGTAATAATAAATAGATTTTTTTAAATTTGTAAAATATATTTTTGTCTATTGGTGGGGCGCCAAATAATATTTCTCTTTGGGCGCCAATAAACCAGAGGTCGGCTCTGTAAATGAGGCATCTAAGTGATAATTGAGTCCATGGGAAAATTAATACTTTTCGTCCAGGGGGCATCAAACTCTTCGATCCCATCCACAAGGTGAAGTACTCTGTGGTCAGCCTTTTTGTTGATTCGTTTCTGCTGAGAGTTCAAATGACAGAGAGGAAGATTCATATGGAGTTTATGAGATGTGTACTCATATCTAGTGTCATTTGTAAGGTTGTTACTTTCAATCGTGGACGTCACTACTCGTAACACGAAAAATTGGGAGGTGGGACATCGAAGAAAGTGCAGTTCTTAGTACCGGCGTGAAATTTTAATTTAAGGTACAACATTTTTATTGACTTATTAATAGTTAACAAAGGACAAGACGTAGATTAAAATCTGTAAAAATGTTGTGTCCCAGTTTTTCTTGAATTCAAAAACTTACTCAGGTTTTCAATAAACTTAGAAAACTATTCATCGCTAAAAAAGACAAAGGTATATTAACAAAAGCAATTCTGAATTATCTTAACTTGAATCATATATTGCTCAGATCGTTCTCGGAACGTTATAGGTATTTTGTTAATTTTTATAAGGCTTGGTTCGCATTCAGCGTTCATTGTTACACCGCTATATACCGTGGTTATAACAAATAGTAAAAATGAATTTTAGTCTATTTAATAGATTAAATAAGTGCACATAAAACACTTGATGCTATTAAAGTACTTTAGTGCGTGGCAAGTGATTTTTACTCGAAATTTACCCAAAATTGCAAAGAAACTGTGCCCCTCAGTCCCGTTGGCAGACGTCGCTCCGGTGTGGTGCGGCAACAGGTTTGCATTTCGCACCCGGAAATAACTTTTAAACTCAATTTTATCGAAGATTTTGTTTTCTCTGCTTCGTATAAGCATTTTTTCCAAGAGATAGAAATCTGTTTAAATGGACAAATTGGCATGTTTTTGTTTTGTGTGATATTTAATCAAATCATATTATTTACAATATATGCCAATCATTTGGAAAACTTATCAAGTCTCTCTAATGAGCTGAGAGCTCTTTTACAGACAATAATCTTTGCATCGAATTATTGTAGTTAATTAAATAGGAATTTGAGGGCAGAAATTGTCAACTTATCTGAAGACTTTTTTCAAAAGATGGTCATGAGCCAAGTGTCCAGGGACGAACCGACACCTCAGAGCATTTAAGACAACCCTCACTTTTAAACCACACCCCAGCTGCTTCGCCGCGTTCCAAAACGTTTGCTATCTTGCTCGCGATATGCGTGATCTAGCTGTGTCCTTGCTTAAAAAGAATAGGTGTAGAAAAATCTAAACTAAAAATCTAAAAGTTACAACAGAAGTGTTCTGCCTTTACGCTCTACGGAAAATTGAAAACCCCCTAAATTTTGTTGCGTGAGTATTTTTGTAGCCTAATGAAACGAGGGTGGTTTACAAATTCTGGAACAATGTAAAACCTGTGAACTCAGAGTTAAGCACGTTTTTGAAAATGTAATTAAAAATGTGTTAAAAGAAATGTCATCGTTGCGCGAATATTCCTTTGGAATGTGATGAGATCAGTGGTAATTGTTTAAATAAATGTGTGAATAAGCTTAGTAAATTTAGAACAAAAATCTTTGGGTTTGATGGGGAGTTTGTCCCCCTCCTGGATCTGCGAGTGCTGTTATCAGCTGATTAAGTCTCTAAACAAAATACTATATTTTTGTGCTGGAATGTTTTTTTGGCCGACTGGGATGGCCGAGGTGGAAAAGAGGGTGTGCCGACTCAGTGTTTCGGTCCGAAAGGTCGCGGGTTCGAGTTTTGCCTTGGGCATGGTTGTTTGCCCCTTGTCTCTCATTTGTGTGTGGTCGCGGAGGACCTCGCGTTCTGCTGACCCCAGATCAGATGAGCCCGCAAGTGTGTTGGTGTCTAGTGTATGGACGAATATATGTTCTATCGGAATGTAAAGAGAAACCGGCAGTCGGCTGAAAAAAACGCTAGGAGATTCTTGGAATCTTTTTTAATTCTGGGGTGTCTCATTAACTTATAGCGGCTCAGTTTGACCTCTGTCGTAGATGGATTCTTTCCTGCGTTAGGCATGAGTATCAACATATTATTTTTGCCGAGGCTTGCATTGTCAATTAATTTGACTCGTTTTCATTTATTATGTACTTATTGTTGTTTACTTCCTTTACTACGCGTGGTAATAAGTTCTATGTGAAGTATACGATTGTATCTTTATTAGTATTAAACCATTTAGTAAATGTGAAGAGTTTTCTTTCCAGTGTTGATCCGCTCATGTGAAAGTTGCAAGTCCATTAGTGTCCTAATCATTCCAGTCAGAAGACGTTCAGTAAAAGTATTTTGTTTTGTGATTTCATTGTCTTTTATACTGTCTTTCGTATTTCATGTTCATTGTAATAACTCTACTATTATAGTGTACATGGGCTTTTGGACACACATCGCTATCTTTTATTTTCGTCTTCAAGTAGGACGTTCAAGCCATATCAAATTAAAACTATATTAGTACGTTAACAATGTAATTTTTGGCATAAAGCAAGAGCGATAGTGGGAGCGTGTTCTAGGAAAGAGATGGGGCCTGGTTGATGAAGTTTGATGATTTTGTGTTTCTGGGTGCGAAATCTGCTAGTGTCATTAGCCCCGTAAGCGTGTATTTATCACGTGAGGTGGCAGTGTTTTTCCCAGCTGGATGGTGAGAACCGGCACCGACCCACACGCCAGCGTGCGGGTGTTCTAGAAATCTCCTACTAGCGTCACACCACCCCACACGGCGACAAGCTGTTGGCTCCCGACTGGTACTCCGTGTGCGGTAGCGCATGTAAGTGTAAGCAAGGGGTGAAGGTAGGACAAGGAAGAGAGAGGAAAGATCGCGCGGGGTCCGTGGCCCGTTTGTGAAGGTACTGCTCCGGCATTCGCCTAGTGCTCATCGGAGAAACCTAGAACTCTCCTCCGGGAAGCGGTTGTATCGCCCTAGCTATCTAGCTTGTATCGAAAATCCTACCACCGTCGGAACTTGAATCCCAGAACCTTCCAGTCTGAGTAAAAAGCATTGGGATCACCTCAACAGTACCATAGTACCAGGTTTTATTTAAGTTGTAAAATACGACGTCTAAATATTATCTGAAGTAGTCCTTTATTTTATTGTGAATACGTTCGTAAAATAATATTGGAATTCGCAAATTTTTGCTGCTGGTAATAAGGCCAGTCATTTATAAGACAAACAAAAAGATAAACCCAAAATAGGGGTTAATTCTAATGTAGTCTACTCTATCCCGTGTAATGACAGTCAACAGGTATACATAGGAGAAAACTGCAATATCTCAGCAAACGGGTTACCCAGCATGAATACATCAACAAAGATGCGGCACCGAATACCTCTTTAACTAATCACAGAGCAGAGCTTAACTACTTCATTGGGTTTCATAAAGTCAAAATTTTACACCATGAAAAACAAACCTCAAAAAGACAAGTTGCTGATGTGATATATTGTAGTGGATCGTATTCACTCTCTTGCAAAATCTCAATTCAAATCGCAACCGATGGCCATCGAATCTTTCTTTGCCCCTTTTTTTCAATTTAATCTAATGGAGTTGCTAGCTCTAATTTTTATCATTGCTAGCTCATTACATTTTTCTTATTGTTACCTACTTTGATGGCCATCAAATCTCTATTAAAAAATGAGAATTCTTTTTTTAAATTTAATATTACACCTTAAAATTAAGCATGTCTTGGCCTTGCTAAATTCTTTTAAAGTCTGTTTGTCACTTATTGTCTAAACTTACCTTTGCAAAGATTATTCCAGCAATCTTGGCGTTGTGACGAGATCAGCGACTATTCCATAACTCCATACTGAAGCTTTTCTTATTACTACTCAGAATTCACTTTAAGTTTTGCTACAATTCTATGGTCACGGGGTAAAAGTTCTTAAGTCCAAAATCGTAGTTTGGAGAAAACAAGGGTTAAATATTGAGTCGCATATATTTCACAACCCCGAGCTGTATTTCCCAACGTTTTATTGTCGTGTATTGGCAAGTAAAAAACATAGAAGTAAATTATTAATATGTTTATATAAATTATTAATTAAAAATTATACCACATATTTTATACCATGATCATGTTTTTTCTTTAAGAAAACGTGAATATATTAAATTTTACATGACCCCACCCCCAACCCATGGCACTCCCTCCCTGAAATTTATACGTTTCGTCGGCCGTGGTCGGAAGGTAGGGACTGTGCAATAACCCTGTTTCCCCTACCTACCAAGGGGGTCTGACCTGCCCTAGAAAACCTCCCTCTGACGTCCTTTTCATTCACCATATCGGTAGGAGTCAGTGGAAGGATTAAGTGGCTCACTTTCTCCCGTTTCCTAAAAACAAGCTATTTTCTGACCTATAAAATTTTCCTAATCAGATAATTTCTTTCTTAGCCCCAAATCATTCTCAACGCAGCGACTGACTTGGAGCACACCGCTGTAAACAGAAAGAGTGAACAGTAAGGTCAGCAGATGAGAGACAATGAACCCCAATGATGAACTAGAAAGGTGGACTCTTCTGACAAACTCACCTGGCAAATACGTATAAAATGCCATTATGGAGAGAAACAAGAAGAGAAGTAAGGTCTCTGCTACATCGAGGCATGAGGCTGCCCTCGATGGGAGCCATAGTCAGTCTCCAGACGACGACAGGTGCAACAATGTGGATTAACCGCACGGGCAGAAGAACCAAAAGACGCTCTTCCTGCTGGCTCGCCTCCCGTGAGGAAGACTGCCAGCAGGAGAAAAGGCACTGAGTGTAAGAGATGGACGCGCGAGATAATCTCCGAAATAACATGAGCGTTCTATTACATCAACTAGCCTCAACATATTCCACTCCCAGGATGGAGGCAATCTCTTTACGCCGCTCTTCGTGCCGAATTAATGAAACGTTACCCAGAACTTCGTCTCACAGAAAAGAACATAGTTAATAGAAAACATGTCATAAACAGATAGTGCTACCTTTCTGAAATGAAATTAGAACAAATACAACAGGAAGTCTAAAACTCATCGCGACCATCTACCAGTACAAGTGAACAAATGAAAAAAAATGAACCAGTACTGATTCAGGAAACAGAAAATTAATGGAAACTGTCAAATAAAATTAACAAATAGAAAGCATTAAAAGAGAACTATACACCGGAGATCATCTAGAACCAAAGGAGGGAACAAAGTGAAAGAAATATTTAGCAGTCTTCTTGCGTACTACAGTCAAGTCGATCCTTTAAAGAGACCAGCAATACCAGTTTTACGTAACGTAATTAAAGCCAAACTAGTCCTTTCCCAAATCAATGACGCCTTGGAAGAGCACCTGAGTAAACAGCGATATCAAATTGAAGTTCAATTCTCTTTGTACAGTGCTGCAGTAAAATGAACGGTCAAAGGCCTTATCACCCAAGACAAACATGGCGAAGTCAAAAGAGAGAAATCCCGTCTAGAAAAGACGACTCGAAAACAATATTGATGAATTGAGTAGTAAATTTAATGTAATCTCTCAATATTTATAAGGTAACCAATCAAAAAAGGTTCTGCGAAAAGTAAAAGCTATTGCGTCTAAAAATAAATTTGATGTACATCACGTAATAGTCGACAAGAACTCGTTGATCTGAAAGATAACATAGACAGAAGATGAAAGTAAAAAGTGTTCGGCTTCTTAGATACAGTAAACTCACAAAAAGGAAGGCATAAAACGCAGAATTGCTGGTACTAATGTACTTAAAAAAAATAAAAGCTAAGAACATTGCGAGTGCCATAGGAAAGACTCAAAATTGACAATCTCCTAGACCAGACAGGATCCAAATTTTCTGGCTGAAGTACTTCACTCATGTTCATGAAAGCATTTCATGCTGTTTCTCTGAGGTGCTGAATAACTCGGATAAAATGCCTATGTGAGTGAAGGGGGCACTTTTCTAATCCTAAAAATGGGAGACGAACATAACCCAATGAGTTATAGAACAATAACATATTTATCAACCATATATAAGCTCTTCACCTCTGTTATTAGTGAGAAAATATACCGACTCTACGCAAATAATAATATATTTAAAGAAGAACAGAAACGTTGCATTAACGGACCTATAGGGTGTACACATCAACTCCTCATTGATTATGTTGTCTTCAAGTAAGCTCCAACAAAAAAGAACTCCATATTTTTTTATATTAATTACTGCCAGACTATTGACTCATCACAAACCGTCCTCTCAAATGGATAAACAAAGTACTGGAAATTTATAAAATCTGCCTAAATGTAAGAAATGTTTTTCAACATTTAATGAATAAGTGGCGTATTTGTCTAATGATTTTAGGACATCAGGCCTACTCTTACCCGAACCATTTAAATGAAAATACATTATTATAATTTATAACGTAATATCCTACATCACTGCTTTTTTTGTTAAGTTTGGGCAAGTGGAAAAAATTGAAGTTTGTTTCTTCATATTATAACTTTACGGATTAAGAACCTGCTCCCAAAAATTATTTTTTGGATAGGACGTCTTCATAAGAAATAAAAAATTGAAACCAACCAAACTGAACTCGCAACCCTTAGAATCTGATGCTATTGAAACATCTGCCGGCACAATTAGGTAGTGTTAGCTGCGCGCAATTTGATAGTTGGGGTGAGTTTGGAGGAGGAAACGGGTGAGATAAAATTGTTTGGGACTGGGAATTTGAAAAATACATCAATACCCGGTAGACTACCCTAAATTTATTTCGCTTCGCGATTCTCTTGATTTTGTATGCTGGCGACAAAGGGGTGTACTTTTAAAGGGAACCTACTTTGTTCATGATCAATTTCTTGCCACGCTCTCAAGATTAAAAACGTGTTAACGATAGTATTTCTTTAGAGAGATTTGAAGAGGAAACCGTAAAAGAAAGAAATATGAAGAAAATAAAGAAAGAAAAAAATTTAAAAAAGGAATAAAAGAAATCTTCATTTTGTAAGTACTGGGTTTTATAAAAATTCTCGCATCATTTCGTGCCATAATTTTTGATCAGTTACTCCTAGTTACGAAATATTCCAGAGGGAAGGGCAACATATTTACGCTTACTTCTGGGAGTGCTCACGTGCCCTGAAAGTTTTGAAAGGGTTCCGTAGCCAAAAGTAGTAACACATTTTACTTTCGTAAATATGTTAATTCTCTTAAAAATGTCGTATAGAATCCATAGACACATTTTAAAACCTTTCAATTCAATTTTATTTGTTTAAAAGATTCACCAATAACAAAATTCTATGTGAAGCACAAAGCTATTTTCAATTTTAATGTTATGACACACGGATGTATACATTAGTCTACTACTTAGCTCATACCGTATTTTGTGTTTCACTATTAATACATTATTGTCTAAAAATACAAAATATGAAAAAATGCGCTCTTTTTCTTAGTTTTTAAAGTCAGCATGTATTGTGATGTAGCCATTAACTCGTTGACAGGCTATTTTCAACGATTACAATTAGTTTTTATATGTATTTATGACGTTTTTAATTATTTTATTTTTAAAAAATCATATTGAACAATTTGATAAAAAATTTAAAATGAAATATGTGAGACTTTTAAACACATTACAGCTGTGAAAACATTCAAAATAGTACGTTGTGTACTTACAGTGCAACGAACGAATTCAATGCAAAAATATGTAGAAACGTTCAAACCTACCTTCAAAATGGGCATGTTAGACTCAATTTCCATAAAGAAAACATTAAACCCTTAATAAACCAAAATCAACAGAGCACAGCTAAAAATGTCGGAAAATGTAAGAAACTACCGCGAAAAAATGCGGCTAAGTACGAGTCGATCCCATCTACAACCGCCCAAAACAATATATAATAGGTTGAAAACTGTTTTTGAAGTGAAAAGTCATAACAAAATAAAAAGTTTGTATGGATAAGGAAATGTAGTCTCCCTCTCGTTTTAAGCTGCGCACACTTTTGAGTAAAAGCAAAGAAGAAGAACAAAATATCTTACAGTAATTACATCTAACCGGATTCATTTCGAACATAACGTAGATTTCTGAGGAAAAGTGAAATCAAAAATAATGAAATTGAGAGAGCTGATAATAACCAACTTTTTGTCAATAGGATTTTGTGAATAGAGGACTTTGACATTTCTGAAAGTTTTATTTCTACCGAACTATACGATATTATTTTCTAGTATGCCGAGAATAACGTGTTGTTCTTAACACAACTAATAAATAATTTGAGTAAATGTTTAGACTTAATACCTTTTTCTCATTAGCCCATGACGTAAGCAATCTACATTCAAAAATAGATAACAAAGACAGAAACTGTGTCTATTAAGAGATTAGTTAACAGAACTGGTAATTCAAAAAATCAGTAGTATTAGTAATGCAATATAAAATGACCAATAAATTATGAACATCGCATCGATTGTATTTAGTATATGAAGAAAATACGGGCAGGTACATCATATGTCTCCCTTTACAGACTGGTATTACAGCATCCGGTGCCTGCGCACAAGTAATCGCATCTTCTTTGAGTCGGAACAACCACGTAGCCAGGAGGTCGCGGTTCCCCTCAATCCCTTTCAGCGCTTATTGTTCCAATTAGCCGCGTGCCCCGACGCACGCACAAAAGCAGGTCTTGATTTAGCACTAATGACGCTAATTAGCCGAGTCTCTCTCTAAAGGACGCGACCGGCGAATATCACGTGACAGACGTCGATTCGAAGCGACCGCCTCTTTTTTGTAGCGCGGATCTCTTCCGCGACTCAACAGTCACTTTCTCTCTCACTCTCTCTCTGTCTGTCTGTCTTTCTGTCTCTCTCTGTCTCTCTCTCTCTCTGTCTCTCTCTATCTCTCTCTGTCTCTGCCCCCAGCGTCATTATCGCCGACGTATTTTCTCTCTCCAGGCACTTGCCCTGTTGCTCGTGGCCGGCGTTAGCGGTGCTGTTAGTACACGCCACCCTAGCTTCAGTACATTTACAGAACTGTGTAATCCAAGAATGGTAATGAGCTGTCTCTTTATCTGATCAATTACCAACAGGAGCGGGTTTTGATGACCTATTATATCATGAAAAATGATCAATAAAATGCTCTTGTAATGTTTTAAAATGCCCTAAAAGCAAAGAAAAATGGCGTAAAAACAAACAATCAAAATCAGTTCAGATGAACTATTCATGCTGATGGATATGTTACTGATGTAATCGAGGCGTCTTCCTTTCATTCAAGTGAAGTCATTAGGCAAACTTTTGTTTTGGTCTGTTGTTTACCAGGAGATACAGATCACTCTGTCTTTAGTTATCGCAAAATCGTCCGAACCGACAATGGCACTGATATACGTCAAAGAATCCTGATATTACATACAATGGCTGACATTACAATTTGTGAGCGAAGAAATCGAAAAGGTTACTCAGGAATTCTGCGGAGAACATCTGTCGCATCTCGTAAATATTATTTGAAGCAAGGCCCATTAAAATGATATTAAAATCAATCAATCCGTGGTAAACCCAAGGTAACACTGAGTGCGGGCGCCTTCGTGATAAATTAAATACGTCACTTGCTACCACGTATTTAAATTGCTCGTATCCCGAGTATGTGCCCCTTATTACTGGAGGTCTGTGGGCGACCTTCGGGGAACTGTTTCACACGAGACGTGCAACACGGGAAAAATCTGATCGGGGAAACACACGGAAAATTCATATCCTGAGTGCATATGAATATGTTAATAAACCGGAGGTGCAGCTTTCTGGAGACGGTTAAACTGCAACGGAACGTACAATCACAGACGGGTAAAATGACAATATCGCGGTTAAATATGAGATTCTTGACCCTAGAAGTCTGTAGGCAACCTTCGGGAAACTTACACAAGAGCCGTGCAATTACTGATGGATAAAATGTCTCGAATCGTGATTGAATATGTGCCTCTTAATTCTGGAGGTCTGTGGGCAGCCGGAAACAGTTAAGTACCAGTCGGGTAATCACGGACGGGAAAAATGTTATGAACCGCACGTGAAAACGAGGCTTTTAATTCTCGAGGCCTGTGAGCGGTCTTCGGGACCCGGTAAAACCCGAGCCGTACAAACATGGACGGGTAAAATGAGTCGCACCAGCAACCTGCATGTGCCTCTTGATGCCGAATGTGATTCGAAGGGAGGTGGAGAGCGGATGCAGCAGTGGCAGCACCAACGCCTGGCGGAGTGGGTGGCAGCGAACGCGTGAGTCGATTGCTGCAAGTTCCGCGTAAAAAGCCAATGGATTCACAAATGCTGTGTGTGCGCAAACGTGGCGAGAGTTGCGGGTTTCCCAGCCAAATCCGATTTGGAAATCGTATGTTCGTTAATAGATTTGCTATATCGGCGTCATCTCGTTAGCGCGGGAAAACATCAAAGGAGGTAGGGAAATCTGAATAATAATAATTAACTAATTACGCTCCAATTACTAATTCATGTCCGAGTTGGGCATTTCCATAGCGGTAGAAGAGAAACAGAGAATATTGTACGTTTTGCAGAACCAATGCGTTTGAACGCATGTATAACCAGGGATCTTTGTTCTAGACCTTCAATCTTTTTCACAGCAGATTACAGACTTCTACTAAATGTCTTCATGTATCCTTCATTGCGGAGGCTTTGAAATGATTTTTAATCGGTTATTCCTTTGGATTGGGCCGTAAATGAAACCGCTAAAACACTCTATTAGAAAAGTCAATACATTGGATTTTCTCGAGCTGTTTCCGAAAGATATTTTTTTCAAAGAATTTTCCCTACAAATACTGTATTGTACAGAAACAGTTCAAAAACATGTTCTCCTTTTCCTGTGGGAATATTTGAGTGTAAAATCAGAATAATTGTAATTTAAATGAAATTTTTTATTTAATCTTCTTTGAAAAATACTATTAGAAAATACTCAATATGGACAATTTTAATGTAATTCCTTTTTTGTAAATGTATTTATACAGGAATCAATTTGAGCATTAAAGTTTGCAGAATCCCACCTGAAATATCAATAGGGATATGCAAACGGTTTATGGTAAACATCAGAAAGAAAAGCAAATTTTATTTGATGACAAAATGAAAATCTGTACCTGTAATCCATACCTGTAATTCGTACCTAACGCAAGTAAATATATGTTTTCTACGTTTGCACATTCGTGTAAAGTTGTTAAGATACATGAGAGGGATTTCATCGAAAAATTTAACTTTTTTCCAAGAAATGATATGAAATGTAAACGAATGCAAATACCACAGGTTTCCTTGTGGGAGCCTATTTATTTGAATCCCTCTCCAAATCAGGCAGAGTAATCGTGGTAAAATAATATACGTGGAGGTTCGTTTATTTTGTCTCCGAATATGTCAATGATTAACAGAAGATGCGACAATGAATATTCAAAGGGTTATTCAAGATGAAGTAATATGTGTAATGCAAGGGTACTAAGAAATTCTAGTCATTTGGGTATACACGCAAGCACATTTATGACTAACGTAAGTGATATGCAATGCAGGTTGTGCAAATTAAAAGGTTTTTCTTTATCGGTCCTTCCTTTTCATTGTTTTTATAGTATACTACTATGTCACCCTCATAAAATAATATATTTTTCTGGGTAGAAATTCAAACTATTTGTTCATTTTGTTTAAATGTAACGTGCATTGATAGTATTGTGCATAATCCATTTTCAGAGATACTGAACTATCTGCATAAAGCAGCTTCTTCATTTCATGAAGAAGGGGAACTAGAAAAAGTTAAAGGAGGTCGAGACACATGAAATAGAGGAAGAACATCACAGTACAAGAAGAAGACGAGAAGTAAAGAATGCGTCTTAGAAGAAGGAACAGCCCTAATTTTGAAGAAGAAGAAGAAGAAGAAGAAGAAGAAGAAGAAAAATAACGAAAATCGTGTGAAATCAAACCCCATTGTGCGAACAATCGAGCAGGTAGAAGAGGTAACATATTTACAACCGGTGCAAGTGAGGCTATATTATATTTTCTTGTGAATACACGATTTTAAAAAGCGGAAAAAAGATTGAACAACTATTTATACGAACAAGCCGTGCTCTCCCGCACGGCATAAGACAGCCATACATCTGTTCTTTCTCGGTATGCAAACAACGCAACAGGTAGCAACGACCACATGTTTTCAACTGGCACGAGGCACGCTCGTCGTGAGTATCACGCACGTGGATGGTGTGCTCTAGAAGAAAAATTAAGGAAGTGCGACTCCTTTGAGTGTTTCGTGTTTCCGGGTGCACTAACTACTTCGGTCATTAATCCTGGTAGTGTCGTGTACACGTGAGAGCAGGAAAAAAGCGTAATCCCTCCCCCGCAGGAACGTGACATCCGGCGCCGACCTACACGCCGATTTCCTCCTTAAGGTATCTCCCTTAATGATGCACATACCCTGTTGGGATAAACCCAAATCTCCCAAATGGTCTTCGGATATCTGTAGTCGTGTATAGCATGTAAGTGTTATGAGTGTCAGGAATTAGAAGAATACAAAGGAAGAATGAGGAAATACCGCGTGTAGTCTGTGCCCCGTTTATTATGGAACCGTTAGATTAGATTTATTTAGATTTATTTATTTACTAAAAAAACAGTAAAAACTGTGTGTGACCTATGGGGAAAAAGATTATCTGTGCGCGTTTTCTTGAGTTCCAGAATCCCTTCCCATTATTTTAACTATAAATAGTTGAAAGATAAGTAAAAGTTTAAAATCAATAAATAAAAATAAATTTTAAAAAGGCGCGAGATAAGCAGTATTTAAAAAATAGAGATTTTTGTTCCCAAGTCATAGAAAACTTATTTGCATCGGGTCACGAATTGTTAGTATGCATTTTTTGCATTGCTAAGACAATAGTAGCTCGCCCTTACCTCTAATCTTACCACTACAAGCAAAAGAAGAGTTGAACAAAACGTGCGCATAGTGAAGCTACATTTACGTCCAGAAGCAAAACAAGGGACCATCACGAAGTCGTAGGCTTCCGCGGCCAGAGTCATGTGCATGATCTTGGCTGTCCGAGTGACGCCGCGTCGAA
>BOPP01000037.1:3158346-3222240 GCA_017312745.1 Gryllus bimaculatus
CGCCACCGCCGCTGGCACCGCCATCTTCGGCCTCAGCGCCTTCGTCACGGCCGCTGCATTTCGCACCGGATACGACGGAGCACGTGTGTTGGCCGGGACGCTGAGCCGGGCGCCCGAAGCCGCAATCTCCCGACGGCATCGTAAGTACCTCATTGCTTCTCCAAAGCGTAATCGCATGACATAACTATTTGGGAATGAGCGACCTGCAGGTGGTTTGTGGTTGTTGACGAAAGAATTGGACACGTTTAGTGACTGTTCTGATACGGAAGCTTTGCTACGATCGTGTGGAAGGCTGCCACACGGTTGGTCAAGGATGGGTATACGTAATCAACGAGGAATGTAACTGACTTTGGCATTGAGAGATGTAGTTCCTACATGAGTTTGCCAGTTGCGTCTTGAAAAGTTCCGGCAATAAATACATAGAATTGTACTACTGAAGGAGTTTTAAAGTGTTCGCTGAAATGATATCTAACGTTCTTACGACGTATTGCAACAGGGTTATTTTTCTTCCAAAATATCTGTACTCTGTCCATTTCCTGATCAAGTGTAATTCGTAGTAAATATTAATTTGTTTCTCTTACTAAAATATTTCTGAAAGGTAAAGTGTTTTAATATTATTTAAAATTGACAAATATTCAGTCAATATAAAAATATATTGAATTTGTTTTCTGAAACTGGTTTATAAAAAAATGTGTTTATTATAAAGAGGCTAAGGCCAAATGCCTTCTTATTCGACTGACGTTTGCTTTTGGTTAGTGGTAGCTTTTTGTTTCATGTTAAAGTCACGTCAGCAAAATAATTTTTTCAACGCACTTTCATACAATATTTGTTATAATTGTTCTATAAACTGAAATATGTTCAAACTACCACTTATTCTCTTTACGATAACACAAAGTTATAAGTTATAAAATTACTATTCGAAAAACGTTATTTCATTGCAAGTTCTATTTACTTCAGTGAATTTTTTAAGTGAATTTTATTACGTTTCCTTGATAACGATTTAAAAGTTTAACTTTGAAAGACATTTATCATTTCAGCAGTATCGTACCACAGGTATGTATAAATTTATATTTATTTGTATGTTTTGGATTAAGTTACTCGACAGTAAATAGATTTTTTCATTTCTAAAAATGGAAAATTATGGCTAGTTCTACTCTATTTATTAGTTCATTTGAGAAATTGAAGAATACGAATTTGAATAACTGATCCATTGTTCTTGAATTGCTTATTGAATTCACTGAATAACTTATTCAGTTCGTTGTAAACTAGCCCAGTGAACCTAGCCACACTGGACTTTTATTTACTACAATCACTCAATAGATAGGAACAGCAATGAATTGTATTTACAGGTGTCCGGAAACTGCCGGAAAAAACATCTCAGATTATATTTTTAATTTCATGAAGAACTGTAGATCCATTATTTTATGAAAATATTGTATTCCCGGAAATTCGATTTAAATGTCACATTTACGAATGCAAATTGAAGCGTGTTCCACTCCACAGAAACCGCAGACACTGCGGTGTCTGCAACGGCACTGGGCGTGCCCTCCGATTGATTAATAGATTAGTAATTCCGGGCGCGTCAGCTGCTGCCAAGGTCACTACATCCGTAAATGTAGTGCACGTTTTTTCGCGGGAGGTGGATGATCATCGCCCTTAGCATGGCGATATCCAGCGCGTGGTGATGGTGAAACGGTTAGCGTATCGGACTGATTGGTTCAAACCCGACCAAAGCCGTGGATTTTTAAGGGCGAAAAATTCCTTCGTACGCCTTCCTTCGGAGGGGAAGTAAAGCCGGCTGTCCCATGTTAGTAGATTTACTTGCATGTAAAAGATCCTCAAGCCTAAATGACGCCTCTGAGCTAAATTCAAAAATCGCCTTTTTCTCGCCCAAGAAATACCTCCTTCCTCTGCTAGTTGGTGAAAGGAGCGTAGCGAAATTTGCGTGGTCAGACGGAAGAGCGGGCCTGATGGGTCGAGTCTCGTAAAATAAGGCATTAATTCAATTCAATTCAATTCAATTCAGCGCCGACCTACCTGTCGTCATGCGGGCTTTTCTCCAACCAGGTACATCCCACCAGCGGGGCACCGCCCCAGCCGGGGCAAGCTCTGAACTACTGAGTGGTGGTTCCATTACACTGGTGACTGGTGACACAACTCTCGACTGGTGAACCAGTGGTCCCATTACAATGGTAATGGAGTGCATATGAGAGTGTGTGAAAGTAAGGGTGGGGATAGGACAAGGTAGAGGAAAGTAATATCGCGTGCGCTCTGTGGCCCATTTGTTAGGGTACCGGTCCCACATTAGCCAAGAAGGTATCGGAGACACTAAGGATAACTACCGATCAGGACAACCAGCTGCTAGAATTCTTGTCCCGACAGCGGCTCAATGTGACCTAGCTATTCGAGATAGCTAGAGTCGAAAGCCCTGTCATCGTCGGGGCACTAGGACCTTCCGGTCAGAGACACTGCAATGACATCAATTGATGTACTGAGCCACCTAAGTCTGTCATTGCTTCCGAATTAACGGTGAAATTGTCGAGTTATTCACCTGTGAGGATAACATTCCGTACTATCCACTAGAGAGTACTTTAAAAATATCACTTTTTTGTGTACCATTCATTCTACTTATTAAATATACTTAAAATGCAGTTTTATTCGTACTGATAACTTAGGTATCCGGTTGCATAATAATGAATGCTAAACACGATCCAAAACGATTACAAATTTAAAAATACTTGGAGTACATGAATTAATATTTTGAACGTGTCTTCAGTGAGACCTAGTCACGTGCTTTCGGAAGCTCAGAGTTTGTCCCGGATGGGGTGGTGCCCAACTGTCAGAGATATCAAGAGGGGGAAACCCTCAAGTCGACACGCAGGTCAACACCAGATCACACGTGCCTTTGAAATACCTCCACCTCGAGAAATATAATACGAACTACACTTTACGTTTACGGAACTAATGACCTTAGCAATGAACGCAGTCGGAAACAAAATAATATATCAATCAATCAACTGAATGCGTTTTTATGAAATAAAAATAATCATATATCCTTATAAAATATTATTCATAGTGAAATAAAACAGTTTAAGTGTATTAATGAAGACAGTTTGTTGTGAAAGTTCCTGTGATTCAAAAAGAAAAAAATTGATTTGCGTAGAGAATAATTTCGAGTTAGAATTATATACCATGATTCAGTTATTTTCTCTCAGTTCATTTAGTTAAGTGTATTCACGCTTTAATATGAGTCCAAAAAAATTGGTATACTGGTTTAGTTCGAAACCGCAGAAGAAATTTAAAGATAAAAATTTATAAATTGGACACTACTAGCAGAAACAGGAATATTGTAATGATAATAGGGAAAGCTTAAAGACAATATTAAGTCAAACAAATATTTGAATACTTGCAAAAATTGATAAAATTCCTAAAATGTATTTCGATAAAAAAAAAGCCGAGAAAGTCACAGTTCATTCGATATGTATAGATGTTAAATGGTTAAACGATATCTGCAGACATAAATCTTTTGAGTCTTCACAGTGAGATCTTACCATTTAACTTCCCACGTCACCCCCCACGTTATCACAGAATGGGAGAGAAAGAAGAAAAATTCCCAAATGACTACCACTTTGGATACTTTCTTCGTGTAAATGACCATCTAAAAGGAGAGAAGAGCGATAGTTTCCATGATCTCAATTTTGGAATGTCACGTTATTTTGCTGTATATCAATCAACACTCAACAGAACTGCTTACTACAGGAGACTTGCTTTCCTGTCCGATTTTGGCACAGCCCAACCGACCACGTATATTTTTTCACAACAGCTAATAAAATGATAGATGAAACGCGTTTGAATCGTGCTGAATAATACGGAAGTGATACAAAAAGTTGCATGTGTTGTCATTGACTTGCTTTGTTTGCGCTTTTCCAAGTCGATGGCGAGCCACCGGTCTTCGTTGTCCACATTTAAAACAAAACAGCCTAAATAATTCAGAATTTCCAGTACCGTTTATATAAAAGTAATGGCCTATCTTGACTCACTTCCCTCTTATACAAAAATTAAGTAAATAAAAATTTGTGGTGAAGTACATAGGGGAAGGATAATTTAGAACTCAGCCCATTGTGCAGCTCTAAGGAAGGGTCTGCGAGGGATGGGGAATGGAGGCAACCACGAAGACATCTGATAAGAGCAGCCGTCCACGAGGATTCCCATCCAATAAGTTACATCTCAGGTAGTTGACTCGCTGAATATCAGCCACCGTTTAAATTCGTTCTACAACCCTTTCCTTCAATTAGCTTGTGTTGTGACCGCAGAACTTCATTGTCCCGACGTTCAAATTATTTACAATTTTACGTTTTTTAAATTTCATTTATCATTTACGTTTATTAAATTTTACTTATACATAGTAATGAGAGGGTAATGCAATTCTGAAAAAAAAAATCGTTGTGATTTTTTGAAGGAAATGCACGTTCTGGGCTCCCTTATACCGAAATAGTTTTTTTTTATAGTCTGTCATTCCATCTGTCTATAGTCAACACCGATCACAGAATTTTTTCAAAGTGGATATTCCAAAATCAGTCTGATTGCACAGAAGACCCTGCGAATTTGAAACATATATTCTAGGGTAATGTCTATGACCCTTTAAAACTTTTTCAAAATTTTCTCAAAAATATATCGAGTTTGTCTTTAATTTTTTTCTCAAAGAAGGCAAGATCGTAAGTAAAAACGGCACAGTTCCTATTTTCTTTGGAACCTCTGAATATTACAAAATTGCAAAACCTCAAAAATGTTTGGAGACAATACTACAAGTACAGTATGTGATCAAAAGTATCAGGACACGTGGCTGCAAATGACTCACACGTTCGTGACGCCCTCCATCGGTAATGCTGGAATTCAATAGGGTGTTGGCCCACCCTTTGCCTTGATGACCGCTTTCACTCTCGCAGGCATACTTTCAATCAGGTGCTGGAAGGTTTTTTGGGGAATGGAAGCCCATTCTTCACGGAGTGCTGCACGGAGAAGAGGTATCGATGTAGGTCGGTGACGCCTGGCTCGATGTCGGCGTTCCAAAACATTCCGAAGGTGTTCGGTAGGTTTCAAGTCAGGACTCTGTGCAGGCCAGTCCATTACAGGAATGTTATTGTTGTCTAACCACTCCGCCACAGGCCGCGCAATATGAACATGTGCTCGAACGTGTTGAAAGATGCAATCGCCATCCCCGAATTGTTCTACAACAGTGGGAAGCAAGGTGTTCAAAACATCAACGTAGGCCTGTGCCGTGATAGTGCCACACAAAACCACAAGGGGTGTAATCTACCTCCGTGAAAAACACGACTACATCACAACATCATTTTGGACGTGTCCTATTGCTTTTGATCGCGTAGGGTATATTATCCAAGACAGATTATTTTTGTAGTCAAATCCTTGCTTCAAAACTATAACTTAATTTCACGTCACGTACAAATGTCTCAAAAATAGGAGTACTTTTTGTCGTAATTTTGATTGAAATCACGACAATATTCAAAGAACATTCTTAAAAATCAGCTTCATGTTTTTTTTCAAAATTTTGAACGAAAAACGCATAGTGCAATAAATCACTTTTACTAGCACAATTTTGATGAAAATTTTGATTTTTACAATATGGTATTTTTTATTATCGTACATCGTTAATGTTTCCATTGCAGGTGTATTTAATAATTTAATATTTTTGTGAGTACAAATACTTGAAATAATCTTTTACGGTTTTTCTCAACATTTTTTTTGTTTCCAAGTGTAAATGAACTCAAAACTACGCTCTTCAGGTACTCTCAAACGACTCCAATACAGAACCAAATTTTCTTCGGAAAATTTCCACATAAAGACGTTTAGCTCCTCTATGATAGTCTTACTGTCTCATTTCAATTAAAGTATTAAGAGTCCGAAACGTTGAGAAGATTTGAAAAATGTGCAATTTATTCCTGTTATATAAATATTAGATAAAAGAAAATTAAACTATTGTGTGCTGAGACGATTCGCAAGTCATGTATTTTACATTTTCTATAATATTACTTAATTTTGAGAATGATATTTAATAAATGCAAATCAATGATCGTTTATAATTGATCTTTAATGAATGCGAGATGAAATGTTTTAAAGCCAAAGAAACTTCGTGGACATCGCTGCTATACCAATGAATGGTGTTGAGATAAATTCATTGTTTTAAAGCACCTTCTTCTCAATATACACTGTTATTTGTGAGAAGTGTAATAACCTGGTATAATGGCTGCAATAAATTCATACTTGGAGGTTGTGTTCAACATTGCACTAGAAAGTAGTAACTTGTTGGTACACTGTTGAACACATCTTTCAAGTTTCCAACGAGATTGCGTACTGTTAGGACCAAACGCTCTCTATTCTGGGACTGGAGAGGTCTTGATACGCCGCGCTTAGACAGCGAGGAGTCATCAAACGTGAAAGCACGTGCCAGCATGACTCTTCGACGTGAAAGAGCGCAATATCATTATGTGAGCGAGTTCGAAGGGGCGGACTGATTAGTGTCCAGGAAACGGGTTTGCCATACCGTGACACTGTAGCTCGAGCAAGGAATGCCCGGGTATCTTCCTTAGCGGGGTTCTATCCCTGCCCGGATTGGCTCTAAGCTTACTGGTCTCCTGACACGCGTGTCGGACAGGTGGTTGTGTGTACCTATAAGGGAAGAGGATGGAACAAGAATGAGGAAGGAAAGATTGCGCGCTTTGCATGACCGGCTTGTTAAGATTCTGCTCCAGCATTCGCCTGGTAATGATAGAAGAAAATACGGGAAACAGATCAAAGTATCCAACCGCCACAATTCTCCTTCCGACAATGGCTGAATTAGACCTAGGTATCTAATAGTACTTCCCAGTCAGAGACACTACAGTTGCAACTGATTTTACCCTGAGTCATTTCTGCCGATAATATGATATGACACTTGTATTTACGAGGCATAAAAACGAAGGCAACACTTGTTGGTTCGAAATGAAATCAATTGTTGGTGTGTCGTTCTTTTGCGACACACATTGTCACAATAACTTCACCGTATGTCAGTCCAAAGCCATGATATCGTATTATGATGGCATTGTCTTGAGGTGGTGAGTGGTGGAGCTAAATTAAACATGTTTCAACAGGTGTTGATTGATAAGTTCATAAGACGCCATTATAATAATGTTAATAATTGAACAACTTCAAGACAATTTATAAATTGGAAGATTACTCAGTTCGTTAATTTCTTGATTTTAGAATTCATAAATTTTTAATTTTCGAAATATAAACAAAGGATTTATTATTAATAAATAATAAATAAAATTGGCAAAATATCTATCGTGGCTAATAAGGCATATGCAAATTGTTTGCGTTTCCGAGTATCTGCCAAAATTTCACTTGACTCTTAAACAATGTTTCATCCCATTTCTTAAAGAGCTGTCAACTTTTCTGAATTTGCACTGATCTGAGAACACTTAAGCAATTTATCACATTATTCCTTTTTCTCTTTTCAAAACCTGATCAAGCTTCTTAGAAGTTGTCTCATCAGATGCGCAACTTGCCGGCATTCAGGGAAATTCCCTGCTGTCATCTTGGAAAAGATGTACCATCTCATTACTTACCTTCCTTGACCAACCAGGGATTGCAGTTTCAAGCGTGCCAGCATGTTGGCACTTGCCCAATAGTTTTTCCATGTCATTACCCGTTGCCTGCAGCTCTTCCGCACGTCGTAAAAACTTTCGACCTGGACGTGGCTGCAATCCTCGTAGAAAATATTTTCAGGGACAATGCACATAATTGCTCCGTAGTTCAAAATGATCAAGTGGTACAAAATATAGAAATATTTAGTATATTCATTATTAGAACACATGCTCTTTTTTTGAGCTGATAGGAACGGCTTAGTGGCTCACGGTATCGACTGATGTCATTGCTGTGCTTGTGTTCTAAGGTTTTTAGGTAGGATTTTAGTCACTAGATAAATGTCTAGATCATTCATCAGCTCCAGACGCAATCTGGAGAAGAATTCAAGTGGCCGGCTCTAATCGGTTGTTTACCATGGTTTCTGCGATCAACAACAAGCGAATGCCGGAGCAATACCTTAATATACGGGTCATAGACCGCGCGCGGTCTTTCATTCCTCTCCCCTGTCCTACCTTCACTCCTTACTTTCACACACACACACTTACATGCAGTACAGTACCACACATGCCGGAAGCCCTTGCCGGAGCTTAGAGCTTGTCCCGACTGAGGAGGGACATCGCTGTTGGGATAAAAGTATACGCCTGAGTGGGGAAAACCCTCCTAGTCGACATGTAGGTCGTCACCGGATCTCCGAATTCAGATGGGGAAGACACTCTAACCTCCCGTGATAAAACATCCACTATACCTACGAGACTCACGGTCATAGAAGTTGACGCGCCTGTAAACACAAAATAATTGAGCTAATGGAATCAGTGAGTTGATCGAATGAAACAAAAAAGGAAAGTGATATACTTTTTATAAACCCAGACATGTAAAACCCCATTTTTAGCGCTATCAAAATATGGTTAAACACGAAAACATTATGCGCAAAACGGTACGATATTCCGAACATGTCTTTACTCATACCTTGTAGGAATGTGGCACAAATAGATGAAGTAGTGTCGTAACTTCATTGTGCCTCTTCCTTTGTTCTTCTTTACACGGCACTACAGCAGGTCTGGACTAATTGCGCTCTTAGAACGATCGCCCGGAGTACGCGGCGCTGCAGGCAAGGGAATTAACGAAATAGCCGGAGGAGCTCTTTCGGGGAAAGTGACCACAAAGACGACAACACTAATGCAAGAACTCAGTGCTAAGGAACTCGAAATGAACTCGAATCTCGACAACCCTTTACTCAATCTTGGGTGAATTTGAACATAGGGACTCGATAATAATTGAACTTAGGCCTAGAGAAGCGAACCTAGACTCTCGACGCATTCTTAAGTGAATTTGATCATCGGAACATTGTCTTAGGTAAATTGAAGCTAATGTTGGCTCTGAGATAAACTCAACGGGCGAAGAATTTGAATCGTAAACTAATCTTAGCAGTAAACTTCATCGAAAATTATCGCTTTTGTCTCAACACTTACTGGTTAGTACTTTGTAGATGAGGTAATGAGTTTTCCACACGTATTCACTAGATATTATGCGGCTCGTGAATTTGACGGTAAACTCCGATCCCCTCGCTATTTGCAAACAAATATTTGTATGAGTGCTTGAGAGTTGACGGGAAAAGGAAATTAGGGAGGGTGCACCGATCTGAGTTTCCAAGACCAATTCAATCGTCACCTCGCGGCACCCGAATTTAACAATAAAATCAAATCCTTTCGTTATATTACCATGCATAACAAACATTTCGTGTGAGTTCTTGGTAGCGCCTACGAAGGGGTCTTCAACCTTCTAAACCTTTAGGATCCCGTCGAGCTCATGGTTTTCTTGATTGTACTTCATGTTTATGTAGCGGATAAAATAGTTTATCAAACCTCTTTTCTACTCAAAATTGCAAAATTATTTAAACAGTCAAAAATACATAAAAGATTGTGTTTGTCACTTAATATAAATATTTTAACACTTGCGTACATGTTTTTCTTTTTGGACAATCAAAGTACAAACATTTCAACAACAAAAAGTTTTATTTTTCACTTATTTTGAAACGCGACAATTCGGATCATTTAGTTATACGTATCATCTGGTGCGAAAAAAATCATTAATGGCTGAAAATTAAAAAAATATCTAAAAGTGTCAGAAATCCTTATTTTTGTATATTTTGTTTTTATCCTCATATATGTTTTACCTGATTGATCAATCTTACTTGATTGATTGATCACATGCGGAATCCCTGTCAATGTTTAACGGGAGAGGGTACCACGTTCATCGCCTAAGTTAAATTTTCTATTATTGATGTACCTTTTCTAGAAAATCGTTATCTAGGCAATTGTGATACTTCACACAATAACAGATACAGCTATTGTTATTATTTTTTAAATTTTTTGAGTTCATTAAAAAATAGTATTTTTAATTATAATTATTGCCGTAATTTTTCAGCATTTTTGAACAAACATTATTTATTAATATATTTATTATTGAGGAATGTTTGTATTAAAGTGTCTTCCAAAACTACAACGAATGAGTCCTCGAAAAATCGAAAGCCGATAATCTAATCCACTTCATTGTACCTTCTTCCCTTAAGGAAACCCAAGGGTTCCCAATTCGAAGACCCAAGTTGAAGACCGCTAGCCTACGAGGAGAGGTTCCGCAGGGTTTACCTCCGCGGCGCAGATTCTGCGTGCGCTCGCGCTCGCGGGGCGGTTCGCGGGGCGCTGCCGCCACTACCNNGCTCGCGCGGGACGCCCGCCGCCCCCGGCGCGCTCCCGCCGCCGCCGCACCGCGACGCGACGCGCCGGCTCCCAGACGCCCTGCTGCACTCGCGTTCTGCGCGCGATAGGGACTTTTTTCTTTCACGTATACACGGAGCAATATACTACGTGGTATAGGGAAGGCTATGTAACGCTGCGGAAAATCAGTTTTGGGCTTTCAACGGAAATACACGTTTTGGGGTTCCCTGATACCTGTGAAGCGTTCCCCCCTCAAACGTCTGTCTGCCCGTCCGTCCGTCTGTCCATACCTCCGTCCATCCGTCTGCCCGTCTGTGTAACCGTCTGTCGGTCTGTCTAACCGTCTGTCCATCCGTCTGTCCGTAACATGTGTGTCAATATACGTAGTACAGAGAAAGTTATGTAATGCTGCGGAAAATCTATTTCGAGATTTCGTCGGACGTTTTGGGATCTCTTGATGCCGAATTTTTTCTTTCAAAACATCCATCCTCCGAAATTTTTCTTCAAACTTTTCGTACGGATAGTACTAATTGCAGTGTTTAAAATGATATAAACTTCATTAAGCTATATTCTAGCGTTTTTTTAATACAAATACTTTCGATTTGTGTTTCAAATGACGTCCTATACAATTTTTCAAAAATTCAAGATTTTTGTGAAAAAATATCTTTAAAATTCTTATTTACACTAATGCTTAAACTAAAGTTTCTTAAAAATCCAAATTTCCAAATCCAAATCCAAAGATCCAAATTTTTCAATGAAAGTTTTCATTGAACGACGACGACAAGGATTTGCTCTTCTTCAATATTCTAAAACTAAGATTTCAAATCTACCATTAGAAAACGGAAACATTGAGAAAATGTAAAAAAAAATGTACGTATTTTCGACGGCGTTAGATGCATTTGGCAATAGCATGGGGCAAGATCATAAAGATAGCCTACACCAAGGAAATTAGAAAACGTAAGTACGAGAAAGTCTGTGCCATTTTGTAGTACTACTAGTTTAACCTTAATTGAAGTATAGAAAGGAAAGTTATTGAAAGCAATACGATCTCGAATTTTTTATTATAAAATTCGTGATTTAGGTTTTTTGAGATGAAACTACGCAAACACATCATGATTACGATATCCGGGTATTAGTGCCGTTCTAATGATGGTTGAGATTGGCGCAGGGAGATACAGTGTTGTTCCCCAAAAATGGAAATCGGGGTGTATGAATGGTTGGACATACATATTACCCAAACGTGGTCAGATTAGAAAGGTTTGAGCCTTCGAGTTTAATATACACTTCACTAGTAAGGTATTATTGTTTCTTTTTTTGGATAATTACTTACCAACCATTAATTACCAGCTTTATTGAGTTTGAGGTGTCATGTCACACTTGAGTTCTAGTGTTAGAAAATACTACAGTAAGGTTAGACGAAGAAATCCATTTGATGGGGTATGAATTTATTCTTGTGAGATTTGGATTGTATTCTTCTGCTTTCGATGTTGGATTTCCCACGTAGGAATTTTCTGAGAAGTGTGGCTAAGAAGACGGTAAGAATTTGTAAAATCTAAAAAAAGTGAACAATTTATAAGGTATGAATAATAAATAACGTTCATTGGCATAGGGAAATTCCTATTTCATTTATTTGTGTGAAATAATAATTACCGCGCTGCGGGATGAAACGCGCTCCAGATTGTTCTTGAGAGAATATGCAGAAGAAACACAGTAGTACTACAACTGACGTCAAAAGGGGAACATGGAAATGGCTAGTAGCAAAAGGAAGTGAAGAAGTAGTAAACAAAAAATATTTAAAAAATAAACGCAAATGTTCAGCAGAGGATTTCTTCTGGACTCCTTGAGCTCGTTCATTCTAAAATGACGACAATTGCGTTTCTCAGATTTGCGGTCGACTTTGAACATCTTCTAAAGCAAGGGGTTCCCCCAGTTCTGGCAGATGAGTACAGGGAAGCGAGCTGTGTGCGGGCAGTTTTCCTTTAACCGACTTTCCGCGTCAAGTTAGGCTCAGTGCCCAGGCCCAGCTTTCTTGATCTGCAACTCAAACTAGAGAAAACTGTGGGATTCTACTGCTTATTCAAAATGGTCATGAGTGACTGTGCAACACTTGGATGATTATTCCGACGTCAAGAAACACCGCGCAATTCACTCGGTGTTCTTCCTACTCTCAGTGCGAGTGCCTGAAGTCAGTTATCGCACCTGATAGACCTGCCACACGAACGGTGCGATGAGGCTCGATGTGTAATGTGCGACGTACACGAACACTGAATTTTAAGCGGAACCGCCCAGCGCTTGAGTGCTATTTCACGTACGAGGCTTCCGTGTTATTCTACGACGCGCGTTAACACATGGCGCTAGGGGGCGCTGAATTTTACGAGTGATGCTAATAGTAACATTGACTTTGTCAAATAATTTAGTTTTCTATTCTTTTCAGTAGGAGTAAGAGTTTTGGATTTGTCACAATCTCCTCTCTGGTTTTACCTACTGGTACCACCTAGAATTTTACAAGTGATGCTAATAGTAACGCTGACTTTGTCATTTATTTAGTTTTCTATTCTCTTCAGTCCGAGTAAGATTTTTGGATGTGTCACAATTTCTTCTCTGGTACTACCTATCAGCGCCTAAAAGACCTCTTGCAGTACCTACCGCACTTCTAGGGACAACTCAGTGAAGAGGTTACTCGTGCCCTCCAATCATTACTCCAACTGTGCAATTATGCTCAACTCGGTCTTTAACCATTTTGTAAATCTCCATGATAGATCATAGCCACATATCGTTGTTTGTATCATTGTTCTGGGCGTTGGAAACCAAATAGTCAATTATCCCGGCGGTGGGTACGTAAAAACTTCTGACGTCAGGGGGAACGTTGGGTCAGATCCACTCACTGGTTATTAGAGACTATTAGAAGCACTCGTTAATTACACAAATATTTTATTATAAAGTAAAATATTTTAATACATCATAGATATAATATAAGGTACAAAATATGAGGTATAAAATCATATGCTAGTAAACAAAAAATACAATTGAAAGTGGACGAAGGACAAATATAGAAAATAAAATGTAGCATTAAGTTAATAACTGCAATATTCACAAAATATGCCTACATGACTTTAACAAACATAATGGAATCATTTTTTACAGTAATGTTTTATGTAATGTTTTATAATTTGTTTTATAGAAGTTTTTTACAATATTTTTTTCAAACATTTTTTAACCTTTTCGAGAACGTGTTTCGTAGTTTACAAACATTTAATATAATTTACATTTCTTAACCCAAAAATATCAACTTTATTTATGAAAATTGGACTACAAATAAACAAAAATTACTTACAAAATGTTCAATTCAAATTCCTGCATCTCAGGTTCAGCTTTTCCAATTTCTGGTTCAGAATCTGAACTGTGACAACTTTCTATTTCAAATGATTGATCACCAACTTCATCACTTATTTACTCATATTTTTCGAATTTAATGCAATAAAATTAGTATTAGATAAACCGAAAAAGTCACATAAACGGGAATGTTGAGTCAGATCGACATATTATCAACTTTGAGCGGGAATAACACACCACATTTTTGTGAAAAATTCAGAATAATGATCTTTATGTGTTCAGGAAGATTCAGTTTGAAGGTTGTCTTATGGATTAGTTAAGAACTAATTTCGGTCACGTAACAGACCGCTTCAAATATGTCACATTTACACCCAACGTTCACTTTGTCGGTGTTATACACAATGCCGGGATAGCACAGACATCTCGCACATCCGATCAAGCTAAGACATTATAGTAAGATAATGAAAACGATGTGATACACAAGAAATTTGAAATGTAACCTACACCTCAAAGGCAACTGAAAACATTAGAATGTCGTCTTACACGGGTTTCGAATCCGCAACTTTGGTATCTGCATACTTGGGCACCCTTGACGAAGCCTCTGATTCACGTCATCATATGAGTCAATCATATAAATAAAATAATGTGACTAAAACTAATCATTTTGAAGCATACGTCGGCTGCAATGTGCTTTGTAGCATTGAAACTGGGGGTCTCAATGGCATGAATATCATTCGTTTTCATATGAAAGAGTTTCTTAAGCTTTCTTTCTTAAAACCTATCAACATCTCACTCTCTGATGAACAAATTTCTCAACTTGACAGAAAGTGTTGAAAAAATATGTTTACCGATCGTGTCAGTTAACACAATATATTGGGTGATCTGGGCTGTCCGGGTGACGCCGCGTCGAAGGCTGAGTTGCCGACGTTTCGACCATCCTGTCGTGGTCTTCCTCAGGGCTGGTATGCCATTGAGGTATGACCGCATACCAGCCCTGAGAAAGACCACGACAGGATGGTCGAAACGTCGGCAACTCAGCCTTCGACGCGGCGTCACCCGGACAGCCCAGATCACCCACATGACTCTGGTCGCGGAAGCCTACGACTTCAACACAATATATTGTTTACTTTTTTGCGTGTAATATTTATTTTCAGGGAAACGTGTACATATGGCATATAAACATTTAACGAACGCTCATAAACTTTTTA
This sequence comes from Gryllus bimaculatus, assembly GCA_017312745.1. Classification (NCBI taxonomy): domain Eukaryota; kingdom Metazoa; phylum Arthropoda; class Insecta; order Orthoptera; family Gryllidae; genus Gryllus; species Gryllus bimaculatus. Next base: position 3,173,243 of record BOPP01000037.1, read on the forward strand.
CATTTTCTCTATTTTCTGCTTCCTAATAGTTTAATGAAAATAAGTCTTTGAAAATACCACAGTAGAGAAAAGCATATTTCATATGCAAAATTTTATGACAAAAAAATAATATCATTTTTGAGAAAAGTTTAAAAACGTAGAACATTCGTGTAAAATCGTCCCAAAATCAAAATAGTCTTTTCAAAGTCAGAGGGCCTCGAGTTCCTTTAAACCGATCGAATAATAACAACTTTGGAGAAAATCTGCTGAACAGTTTTGCCGCTGGCCCCAGACACCCCAGACACGCACGGGCAGACTTACGTTTTGCCATCAATCGATTTTTCTATAGTAAGGACCCGCGGAACATCGGTTCTGACTACGTGTTACAGGAAAGAATTTACTGTACTCCTATATAGAAACTAGATTTAGTCACTTTCTATTACCAGGGCTCAGCAGAGTTTTTCACTTGAAAACTTGCCGTTTTTCGGCGCATGATTACAATACTTCCTTACGAAACTATGGCGAGAAAATAAAAAGGAGGACATAAAGATGGAAGCCTTCTTCCTTGTTGCATGCAAGTTTTATCAACATTCGAATTGAGGTTGTCCAAAATTTCATTTGGAAGTGTCATAGTTGATGTAGCATTTTTTACTGTGTATGAAAAATTTGGTATTTTGATTTCATTGCATTTCATCATCATCATGATGATCATCATATCATAATCTTTTCTTCTTCTTCCTTCTTCTTCTTTTACATTTTCATTTTTACAAATACTGCTTGTACAATTTTTACCTCATAGACTTCATTTTTCTTCACTGCAACCCTTTATCAATTTTTCCCTTGGACGCGTACTAGTTTCAGGTTACTTGCGGTATTCTGATGACCATCGGCTTGTTTGCAATTATAGGTCCTTCTTTCCGTAATTTTCAAATGCCGAGTCATTGGCTCGGAATTGTGGAATACAATAAAATCTCATAGTATTACACGACTTCCACCTTGTACTTGAGCGAGAAGGCGCTGTTAGCTAGCCAAAACTGGAAATCCTTTCATTTTCCTCAGATGGTCATGTTGCTTTAGACCAGTATTTCCCAACTTTTTGGTCACGCATCCTAGTGCTACAATTTTCAAAGCTGTTGTCTACTAACAGTTATTTACATTAGATAGTCAATGTATACTTGTGTATTACTCAATATTAAATATTGCACTAAATATTAAAACTAGGGATGCTAGAACAGTACATACTTTATCACAGATTATTTTCAGCACATCATACAGGCAAGCAACGATAATTCTACTTATAAATTGAACATCCAGAACTAAAGGCCATCCAATATATTGCATTATGAATGCATTCGAAACGGTGATATCATTGTATATATGTACTTTGGCACAACAGCTAGGTCTTTACGAGCTAAGGCCAATCAGTAACGTCCCGGCCTTGCGGACATGGGTTAAGGGGTACGTGTGGTTAGCACATAGACATCCCTATTCTGGTCTTCTAAACCTGAGAAGTGAGCTTTGCCATCGTCACACAGAAACAGATACTGGGACATTGCAAAGAACACAATTAATTTTTTGCCCCGACCGGGAATATGGCGACACCTTGTGCATATCTGAACATTCTTCTAGACTTTAATAAAGTTAATATATCATCTTATTGAACTTCGAGAGCATTGTAACACGTTAAATAAACGTTAAATAAATACAAGGTGAATTATTATTCATAAAATTCCATCACTGTTGGTAATATGAATTCCGTGAATGGCTGCAAATAGTTTCCAAGTAGCTAAACGTAATCATTTCCAGTCAATGATGGGTTCAGTTGGACCATATGATCTATCCCATTCCATATAAAAACAGCCCACTCCATTATGGAACCACCACCAATATGCACAGTGCCTTGTTGACAACGTGGGCCCTTGGGTTCTTGGTGTCTGCGCTACTCTCGAAACCTACCATCAGCTCTTACCACCTAAAATCTGGACTCATCTGACCAAGACACATTTTTCCAATTGTCTAGGGTCCAATCGATATGATCACAAAGCCAGGAGATGTGCTACAGGCAATGTCGTGCTGTTAGCAAAGATACTCGAGTTGGCCATCTGCTTCCATAGCCCATTAAAGCAAACTTTCGCCGCACTGTCCTAACGTTCGTCGTACGTCCCACATTGATTTCTGATTCTATATCACGCATTGTTGCTTGTCAGTTAGCAAGGACAACTCTACGCAAACGCCGCTGCTCTCGGTCATTAATGGAAAGCTTGGCCACTGCGTTGTCCGTGGTGAGAGGTTATGCCTGAAATGAGTTCTCGCCACACTCTTGGATTTTGGATCACGGAATAATCCTTTACGATTTCCGAAATGGAATGTTTCATGCCTCTAGCTCCAACCACCATTCCGCGTTTAAAGTCTATTAATTCCCGTAGTGCGACCATAATAACGTCCAAAACGTTTAAACATAATCACTTGAGTACATATGAAGGCTCTGGCGGTACATTGCCCATTTACTCCTTTTGTACACTGTACGACTGGCATCCGTATATATTCATATTCCTATCTCATGACTTTTGTCATCTTATGTATTTATTTACTAATAAAATATATCATATGTAAGTAACAAAGAGAGATTAAAAATGTGACGATAGCAAGAGGGATCAGAAATGAAATTGACACTCTCTTGTTTCGGTCTGCGCAAGCCTGTGAAAAGAATTATTAAGCATTTCAGAGACCTCAATCGTCTAAGGTGAAAAGCGTTGAATTACTTGAATGATGCTGGTAAAACCTAAAGATGTACGCATAGATTCAAGTATTTATGAATTCTAATGGTACATTTTCGTAATTATTACAAATGAAAATAAAACTATTTTATATTTCTTTCACATCGTTGATTCAACTGTGATTTTCTTTCTCTTAACAAGTGTTTTTGGCCAGACCTGAAATAATACTTTTTGCTTCTCGACAGTAAATGTAACAGTACTTGTTCTCATTGTCACGTGAGGGGTAAGTTGCATAAGTAGGGTGTTATCTACTACCTATTATTTATTATCTTTATTATTATTATTATTATTATTATTATTAAATTTGACCCACTGGCATAGTTGGCTCAGAGCATCAATTGATGTCCCTGTGGAGAAGAATTTTTGCGGCCGGATGCTCTGATCGGTAGTGTTTCGTGTTTTCTTCGATCAATACCAGGCGAATGCCGGAGCAGTACCCTAACAAACGGGCCACGGACCGCGCGTAATCTTTCCTTTCTATTCCTTGTCCCACCTAACCCCTTACTTAAACGCACTTACACTTACACTATCACATTTGTCGGGCGACAAGCTTAGAGCTTCTCTCGGCTGAGGCAGCACCCTGCTGTTGGGAGATACCTGGTGGGGAAAGACCGCGAAAGCCGACGTAGATCAGTGCCGAATCTCACCATTCATCGGGGGAAGATCAACAGCCAACTCCCGCGATATGAAACATGTCCGACAATTACGGGACCATAGACCATATCAATTGACGCTCCCGGAATCACTAATCAATCAATATGTATACATTTGATCTAGAAGTATATTTCTTGGTGTTCCAGAATACTGGTAATGAGTAAGACGAATAAGAGGTACTGCCTAAAAAAAGATGCGTTCTTCATTGAGTTTAAAGAAGACGAGCTCTTGAATAAATATTTAGCGGTCTTAGCTCTCAAAAAACCATTTTGCATACGTTGCATGCGTTTAGAATTTCTTTTGCTCTCATTTCATAATTCCAGGTTGTATTAGACTTCGAGTCATTGTTTTTCCAGTCTACTCAGAAGCAAACGCTTCACTTGTACACAATTTCTCAATATTTTATTGCGGGAAAATCCAACCAAACCTGGAATCCCACGAGCAGCAGGCGTTGACGTCCGTCGTGTTACGAAGATCGTTTCATTTCCGTGCTCCGCATATCACTAACAGTAAAATTCGAAATAAGGGACTTTGAGGCAACAGTGTTTCCGCTTTGTTTAAAAACACGCCAACTCTTCGTATAATCTTTCAAGTGTTCTGCTGAGTAATGATTACTTGAACAAATTAGAGTCACGTGCGTGTTATCTCTTGCCTAACGACTAGAATTCGTTCGTAGTATGGCATCATTTATCTGACGGACCGAATGGGCGACCGGAATGGAGCAGCCGTACAGCGCGGAGCGCAGGTCGTGGGATCGAATCCCGAACACGCATAAGTGTTCTTTTAAGAGTTGTGGAACGGTTGAGTTTTTTCACCTATCGTATAGCACCTTTGCAACAATATTATGCCATTCCTGGTTCGTTCGGGTGGCTCAGGACTATGTACGTGTTGGAGTTGGCCGGATCCGTTCCTGATTCTCCTTGTGGTACTGTGGGACAGAGCCAACCTCCGACGCATCCTAGTTGCCAGGATCCTTCCCCTTCAGACTGATATGCATTGCCTGATATCGGCTGAAATGGCCGCACGGGGTACCTCGGCAACTCCTCTCAATCACGAAAGACGAATCTGGGTCTACGAACTACCTCCAAAAGCCGGTGTGCGGATTCTTAACCTACCCCAAGTCGAAAAGATAATTTGAAGAAAGGGAGTCGGGGCATTGTCGCGGGAACACGCGTACTAGGAAGATTTACAAAGTTTTGCGGATGATAGGGCCGTATAAAGACGCGTAGACTGAAATGTTCTGGACGCAAATATATGTCCGTACATATGTACATATCTAGTTGTAGGGGTAAGGAAGACTTTATGCCGTAATAATAATTAATGTGATGCTTATGGAAATGTGTGTGGCTTATCATGCATATTATACTGTTTGCAACACGCAGAATTTTCACATTTATAAGACATTACGAACATTATAAAAGTAAATATTGGGTAAAGAGTGTATTATGTTCCACAAAAACGTTTAAACCATTTGATAGATTGTTTCCGATTTTGCACGAAACTTTAAGGCTATCGAGAAAAATATAGGATTGAAAATATTTCTGAAAACGTGTTTGTTAGATTCTTCAAAATTTAACCTAAAACAATCAGTAATCGATCTGGGCGACACTAGCAAGAAGATGCGGGATGAGGCGAGGTGGAGCTAGAAGGAGTGAGCAGGGCGGGCTGGTGGGCAGCGTGGGGAGAAGCGAGCGAAGCGGGCCTAGTGGATAAAGTGGGCAGGGTGTTAAGGGCGGGAGAGGCAGGTGAGGTGGTCGAGATGGGTTGAGAAGTAGGTGGGAGGTAGGTGTTGGAGAGGGGGAGGAAACGGGGATGGAAGAGCAAGTGGTGCGGGTGAGGTGAGCGGGTACGAACGGGCAGGGCAGAAGCGGACGGGCGGGCGCAGAATGCAATTAAGACAGACAGTGTCATGTTTCAGCTTTGGGGATGAACGCTCGCTTAAATCAAGAAGCAAGCAAATGATCAACAAAAAAAGTTGATATTACTCTCAAAGACTTTTTTAATTTTTTTGTTATTTAAGATCGTCTATATTTAGGTTATTAGGTCATATTTAGGTCACTATTGCATTGGCACTATGGTAACTGTGAAGTTGACATGATATGATGATAGGAGGTAAAAGGTCGAACACAATAGAACCACGCCCGAGGCGGGACTCGGACCCGCGATCCTTTTGTCCGAGATCGCTTCGCTACTACCGCCTTAACGATCTCGGCCATCCGAACCGGCCCCCAAGGATTTCTTAGTACACAAACCCAAAGTTTGCATGCCGTTACGAACTTCCCACTCGTACTCCGCTCTATCTCTGAGTCGTCCCTGGGACGAGCCGTTGCAAGCGGTCCGCTCGTACTCAGCTGTCACTCTGGGTTTTCCTTCGGTCATGCCGTTTCGAGCTGTCCGCTCATACACTGCTCTAGCCCAGGTTCGTCCTTGGACGAGCCGTTGCCAGCCGCCTGTTCGTACTTCGCTGTCACTGTGGATTCCCTTTCGACCGGTCTTGTGGTTCGAAGTCGCCAGTTTGATCTTCGCTCTCATTGTGAATTCTCCCTTGCCCGTGCCTTGCCAGACTCCCGCTTTTACTCCACCCTGGCTGTGGGTGCTCCCTCGGCCGTGCCATTGCAAGCCGTAAACGGCACGTGCTGGGTCTTCCCTCCCCGGTCTTTAAACCTTGAATATGATCTTGGTATGCGACTAAAAATAGGCCAGATTGTGCCGCCACTTCAAGGCGTACAGTAAAGTCACCCGCAAGGGTGGCGAAAAACTGGACATACGTTTGAAAATTGGGAGAAACGACTACAAATACAAAATAAAAATGTAAAGCTCAAAGGAACGACGTAGGAAAATATTAATTTGCAAATTGTACAATTAAAAATTGGAATGAAATCCCTGCAGAAGTCGTAGAACCTTTACCTTGCTCATTTGATGTAAAAAAGACTGAATACGTAGTTGTGGTGGATGTATTTTACCATTTAGCTCAGCTGATAAGTAGTTCAAACGAAATGTAATGTAGTGTAGGTTAAATGCTATACAGTGCAGTGCAGTGACAAGCTAAACTAATAAAGTATAACTATTCGCTGCTGAAATAAACGAAAAACGTTAAGGTGAAAGTAGAGTATAGTGTAGCGAAGTGAAGTGACTGAGAGGGTGGGATCCAATTTGAAGGTCTAAAGAGCTGACTTCAAAGTCACTCTGAATTTAAAAAGAACAAACTTGTATGACTATGAATCTATGAGTGTGCATACAGCGTGTGGAGTGTACATAATAATGGGTACACACAAATGTAATTCACAATAGTTTTATTGCAGAGGAAATAAAATTTTTCCAGTATCCACGTACAGTTAACTTTGCTACTTGTCGCCAGTAAGCCAGTAGAAAATGCCAAGTCCATTTCACAGTAACCATTAACAAAAAGATGTTTCAAGACGTAGCCTAAATCCCAATATATTCTATAGAGCAGTCCAGGGGTGTAAGTATATACTCGTATGCGTCGAAGTCACTTAACAAGGCACATACTCCACGTTTTTTGATTACACCTTTCTCGACTGACAACTCAGGAGTCTGTTCGTCATTTTATACCGGCACTGTTGTTATTCTGAATACGCACTTCTCGAGCTCGCCTTTCAGTTAGACGCATGGTGGAAAGAAGTGGGTGAGCTCTTGCGCGTCATATCCGATTTCAGCCAATGAGCTTCAGGCACCAGTAAGCGTCACATTTTTAGCTGGAATTTTAAACGCAGCTAGATTTACAATGTTTAGATCACATTGTTACAAGTTATTTAAAAAGGTATATGAAAGTTTTAAAAAAAACATTGCTTCTTCGATTTCATTTATACTTTCATCATGTTATTTTTCGTTGCGAATAGTCACTTGATGCCACTTTCAAAATGTTTTTCTACATTTCTCTCCAACATGGCGGCCAGCGTTTGGTCTGGCTGTTCTAACGAAGGGCCCATGATGTGGTTACGTGGTTCGTGACGCAAAGTGCTCCTTCTCAAGAGTGCAAAGTCGATGCATTGGAGTAGTCCACCCATCTGTTTCCACCATGGTTACTCACACCGCGCTGCCATACCACCTGGGAATCGACAGAGCGCAGTACACACGCGTACGCGGCGGTTTTAAATTGGCGCCGCCACACATGCATGTGTGTGTGTGTCAGGGATATTGTAATTGAACAGTTCATGTATATATATATATATATATATATATATATATATATATATATATATATATATATATATATATATGTGTGTGTGTGTGTGTGTGTGTGTGTGTGTGTACAGATATAGATCCGTGTATGTACGTGTTATAGATGTATGAGTGAGTATTCACATGTAATAATGCGATGTATTGTGTTTTTTGTGTTGTATTTTAAATTGTTTTTGTATTATAAAACGTACATGTATGTAAATGTGTATGTAGATGAATTGTAAATCTGTAGGCTGTTGGTTACCATCTGACCACAGAATATAACTTTCTATTTTGTGACCTGACAATGAGTCAATTGTAGCCAAATAAATATTATATTTTTATTATATCAGTGATGCAATAAAATGGTGCTTCTAACAGTTGGTGAGAAGCAATTTTAAGAAGTCTAATAATACTCACTTTCAACATTTCCAGATAGTTCTTAAAAATTAGAAATGTTGAATAAGGGTAGGTGTTTAATCCAGGGAGGTCCTGAAGGAAGTTTCGACCATCGCCACTACACGCTTTCGATTACTCCTTCTGTTCTTCGAATTAAGAAAACATCACACGATCACTGAAAAGTAGACAAGTGCTGGAGGTGCAGCGTGACGTCAACATCTTGGCGCAAAGACGTGCGACAGGGGCAGCCGAGCAGAACCGGTCTGCAAGTAGTGTGACCTCTGGCTTTTACCTGTTCTTACGAGTTTATTTATTTAGTTTACCGTTCTTTACTTCAGGACACGAGGATACACTCAAAGCTCAAGAGCTGACGTTACGTACGTCAAACACGATAATCTGATTGAGAAAAATAAAGGGACCTCTATACCGACAATGACGTAGTCACACTTGACAATACGCTAACCAACATGTTACTTATCATTTTCTTAGTTGTAAAAGATTCTTAGATCTTCGGATTGACTTCATTACAAGTTGATAATTGATATAGCTCTCTCTCTTTCTCATACATTGACGTGTTAATTTAATTAAACCAGTCATTGTTTCGAGTAGTACATCTCCCATTTTCAAAGTAAATGTTTCTTGAATCCAAATCCGCGAAAATATTATCATTCCAATAGTGCTTGAAGAACTATATATAAATTAGTAAGTGTTAAAATATCATACTGAGCAAAGTGGCTCAGTGCATAGCGCGCCGACTACGCAATTGGGAGGTACGGGTTTGATCCCCGGGCATGCCATTCTGACAGGGGTTTTCGTGGTTTCCCTTGATCATAAGGCGAATGATGGGATGGTGAAATAATGCCACGATTACAACCCCACATCCCGCCATCATCGTAGTTCGAGTTCTATATCCTATTTATAATAATAATAATAATAATAATAATAATAACAACAATGTGTTAACATTTTTATTGTTTTAGCTTTCAAATTTGTTAGAATTCAAATGCAGGTAAATTAAAAGGTTTGGCTAGTTTTGATACCACATAAATTAATCGTAAAACTTCAATATAGTATATTTATTTAACAACTCTCACTGACACTACAACTGATTGAATTATAGGAATATAATTAAATTACATTTTTATTGGATTACAATATCATTTTATCCGATTGTGGTAGCAAGTTTAATATCAAAATTTGAAAGAAAAGTTCTAGGGAGAAAAGAAGAGCACTTCCTAGGAATACCAACCTAAGCTTGTAAAATTGAAATTCAGTAGCTATATCGATCGAATTGAAAGCGATTATAGCGAGCGTTGCAGCGAGAAGACAAATTCTACAGGAATGAATTGATTCTAAGCAAGTGGATAGTTAATAAATTAGGTAGTACGTTTCTCGGTAATTGTTCGAAAGGAATAATGAATTAAACTATTTTCAGCACATCAAGTATTTGTTTTCATATTTTCCTTTGATTATTTATGAATAATGGAAATAGTGTACCTACTATTCTAATGATAATAGAATACCTAATGTATTCGCAATAGGTTACAGGAAAGGAGAAAACTATTATTGCTGAAAAAAGAAAGAACGTCACTAGAGAATGAACAAATAAAATAAAAACAACATGTAGGAACGTACTTTCCTTCTCTCTCTTCGTCTCTCCGCCTCTCTCAAACACACACACACACACACACTAACCACACACGACAAATCAATTCTGGCAAAACCAAAGCTCGTTAAGAAAATGTAACTTTTAGATGAAACCAAATTAATATAATAACATTAAAACTCTTTTCCATTAAAAGTATATAACAAGGGACACGAGATCCTTATAATAAAATTTTCGAACAGACAGAGCTTAGGACTTTCTGCAATTGACTTTTCTTTCCTTGTTATACTTGTTTGCAACACCGTTGTAGCTATGAACAATTGAAAGACACTTCAAAAAGATATTTCTTCGAAACCATTTCCGAATCATCAGAAGGAAGTATCAATAAGGAAAGAACGCAGAAAGCATTGAACAGGAATAATTTATCTCCTTGCAAATGGTGGAAAATTCCAGGAAAAGACAGAAAAGTGTCGTAAACAGTTGCGTCAATTAATATACTTGTAGAAAAGTAAGCCAAGGATAACATAATTTAGAAGAAATGAATGCGTCGGTAGATACAAGGCCTCCTGATGAACACTAAGTAATATTTTTATTTAAAACACTAAGGACCATATTCGTAGATATCGCTTTAGTCCGGTGATACACGGTACTACGCGAGACCGGACAACTAGCAAATCAGTCCGCTTTAGTCCAGTCGTGTTCACAATCACTCTTTCTGATCGTACTACCATAGTCCGGTGAACTTGCTGAGTTCAACATTGGCAAGCGTTGCAATGCGTAGAGCGCGTGCGCGAAATGTCATTTTCACTGATTTCAATAAGTTTCGATGGCGAATATGTAACACACACGTGTGTTTCACGGAGAGTTGTGTTGATTGCACGTGTTGTTTTTTCTGTTCTACATTGCTAAAGCTAGACAAGACATTATTGACTATAAGGCGTTCATCAAGACCAAGTGCGGTAAGACTGAAAACCAGGTCAAGCAACAAATTAGATAGGGAATTTATACGCGTATTCTTGTTTAAATTATTTATATTTGGTAATCAATTAATTAAATCTTAGGTAAAACAAAATGAGAGGACTGATGGTTGTTCACCATTAAAGGTGAATAAAACTAAACTAGATTGGAAGACAGCTTTTAAACTACTTTATGAGTTTGTAATTGCAGATTTGAAGTAGTTCCAAGCCAGAGATATCTTTTAACTTTTATTACATAACTCATTATTAGGAACGCAATCAGGGATCGCCTTCGCGGAGTACTTCAAGCTTTGATGGTAAGACATTTGTGTGCTATTGCGCAACCTATCCGACTTTAGCCAATGAACTTCAAGCACCAGCTTGCGTCACAATATTAGCAGGAATTTTAAATGCAGCCAGATACCAAAATTATCACCTTTTTACAAGTCATTGAAACCGATATAAGAAGCATTTCCTTTGAATGTTGTATCTTGTACACCTTCATCGACTTATTTTTGGTTGATCACCATTGAAAATTGTCTCTTTATGCCGTTTTAAAAATGTTTCTCAACACTTCTCACTCTCCATGTAACACTGCGCCCAACATCTGGTCTGGCTTTTCAAACGAAGTACCCAAACTGTGATCACGTGGTTCGTGACGCAAATTGGTGCTGTGCAGAACGAGCAAACATCGGTGCGCCGGAGAAGCCAATGATCTCTTTCCTTCGTGCTTCAAGTTCAGTTGTGGAAGACGATGTTATTGGAGAGATGTGTGACTGTTCACCCGCAGAGGGGAAAGACCCTGGGGTGAAGAGAATAGGAGAGAGGGGAAGTGGGGTGAAGGGAGGAACTGGTCACAGTGATCTCAGTCCACAACGCACCAAATATGCTGCACTGCTAGAAATGCGGAAAATTTGGAGTCAAAATGCTCGTCGCTCAGCTTTAAGAATGGAAATGGAAGAGAAAAGATAGTATGGCCTCTGCCCTGTAATCACAGGTACAACTTCGGCCGAACTTATCAATGTAGATCCCCCCCCCCCAAAAAAAGACCGATTAGAGCATTTTTCTCAAGGGACTCAATGGCACTGTGGTATAGCCCTGACCCGTCTCAATTACGCACAATTGAAAGCAACCCTATGATTTCTAAGTCTACGAAGATTCTGACACGGACTTGCAACTACGTACATGCGTCAATGCATATGAATTGACTCTTAACGAGTCAACATACCAGGGCAATCCAGAAAGTAACTTACGCTTGTGCCTAGCGTGATGATGGATAGAAATATAACCGCATTATTGTCGACGAGACGTTTCTACGCTCAGTACGCAACAAGCTATAGTAGCGTGTAGACTGTGATTTTTCTACTTTATTCGTAGCAAATTATTAAAATCTGCGTTTCAACAGAAAATCCCACGAGTTGTGATGTGCATTCGGTGATTAGGTTTTTACAGTCAAGAAGATTCAATGAACTCAAAAAAGTATTGCAAAACATTGAGGGAACTACGGCAAACGATACAAAACAAGCGTCAGAGAACACTGAGCTCTAAAGTGTCGTTTATCCACGACAAGGCACGTCCACTACGGCTAATCGTACCCGAGAGCTCTTGGATGGATTTGAATGTGAGGTATTTGATCGCTCACAGTAGAGGTCGGATGGGACGCCAAGTCATTACCACATCTTTCCAGCGATGAAGACCTGGCTCGCAACACTGCGCTTTGACTGTGGCGCAGAACTTCGTGCCGGTGTAAACCAGTGGTTTAAACTTACGGCGGCAGATTTCTACAGAGAAGGAATAGTAAAGATGAGCGTCGTTGTGATAAGTGACTCAATTTAAATAGCAATTATTTAGAAAAATAATAGTTTCGGATTGTCTCTTCCAAATATATATAATAAAATTTCGTTGATTCATGGCCGTCGCACAGGATGATGAGTCTCATACCTCAGGTCCTGATGATTAAGGGGACCCCGCAGATGATAAACAATTATCAAACCCCCCTCTATTAAATTCATGTTCTCTAATGGGAAGTTCAAAGGGAATATAAAATTGAATCTGAACGTTAATTATATTCATTTAATAATCTTCTAATATTTCGTTTGCTTACCATTAAAGAAAGGATCAACACATATTTTAAATTTTATATTACTTTCCAGAATAAATTGTGATAAAATGACATAACACATTTTTCAGACAATACTTAGAGGCCCCAAATCTTTGAGAGACTCGGGACCCCATATACCCGAAAATAGACCCTCGGCTCATTTGGCTGTCTTTTGTATTGCAAAACGTAAGTTACTCTTAGGATCACCTTCGTACTCCAAAATTTCTCGCTCAAAACTTGTGAACGTTGTGCAGCCAACCAATGACGTAAAATGTCATTGTGTGTTTGGGAGCCAATGTCGGGATGCTGGATTCTGAAAGACGTTGACAGACTCCCCGACCGCTGGGAATTCAGGGCGTACGCTATTTGCGTCACCGGAACTTCTTCCTCCGCAAATGGTTGGCGACCTCGCGTTCCCTAGCGTAAGTTCTCACGGGCGTGCATAACGGCCCCTTAGATCCTTCGGAGCGGAGAATCAGATCTCGTGACTCCTCAGAATCTGAAAGGTTTAACACAGCCGAAGAAAACGCAAACACAAACAGTAAATAAGATGCGCCGTGAATACCAGGGTGTTTTGCCTACGAACGTCATTTACTTACGTCTTTGGATATTCAAACATCCTGAATAAGTGCAAAAAATTATTATTAGACTTGATTAAAGACGTTTTTGAAAGGAACGTTTCGATATGCTTCTCAAAAGTGTTTGAGGTGATTATTCTCGTTCCTCTCCTTTCATTTATTATTATTATTATTATTATTATTATTATTATTATTAATCAATATTTGGGTTGATTAATTATTTTGTGTTACCGGTTGCGTCAACTGCAATGATCATTAGACCCTTTAGTGCTGTGCATGTTTTTATCATGTGTAAGAGGTAGTGTCGTTTTTCCCCGCTGGATGGCGATATTCAGCGCCGGTCTACACATCGGTTTGCGGGATTTTTCCAACCAGGTGTCTCCCGCCAGCGGGGCACAGCTCGCACCGGGACCAGCTCTAAGATGCCGACTGTCCTCCAGACGAGTGTGGTAGCGTAGTGCATGTAAGTGTAAGTGTGTGTATGAGTGTGCGTAAGTGAAGGACGAGAATACGATAAAGAAGAAAAAGGAAAGCTCGCGTTACGATTAGTTAGGGTACTGTTCCAGCGTAAAGAAGAATCCGGGAGAGTATCGACGTTAGCGATTTTTCATCGCAAGATCGAATTCAACCGTTGCGTGGAGAAGAATTCTACCGCCCGGCTGCTCTGTTCGGTACTTTTTCCATGGTTTATCCGCTCAAAATCAGGCGAGAGCTGGAAGGGCCACTGACGGGGCGAGACCTCTCCTTCCACTTCCTTGTCCTATCATTCCTTCTCGCTACACACACACACACACGCACACTTTTACATGATCTACACTACTACATATGTTGAGAGACCATTCTGAATCGTAGAGGTCATTCCGTTTGGGGAGGTGCCCCAAACGGGGCTGGTGGAAGATAACCTGGTTGGGGAAAACTGGCAATCCGACACAATAAGTCAGCGTCACATCTCGCCATTCAGCGGAGGAAGATCACCGTCGCATTCCCAAATAAAATAAAAAAACATGCACCACAATTACGGATCTAATGCCCATACCAGATGACGCGCTCGGGAACACTAATCAATGAATCAGTTAATCGAACGTAACATTTACTACACTTACGGAACTAACGACTTAAGTAGTTGAAGCACTCGGAATCAATACTCATTCATTCTATTCTTCCTTCCCTATCTTGTCCTCTCACTTTTAGGGTCGAACTATGAGCTAACTCTCCATCTTCAAATGGCATTAATCAAGGAAAATTCCCAAGAAGCGTTCGTGATTTGGAGCAGCTGACAAGCAGGGATGCCCAAGAAGCAATGAGCCTCTTTGTTTCCTGGTGGGTTAACCAAAAACAGTAAAGAAATTCAGTCAACAAATTGTTTCCAAATGTACGGGTTGTAAAGAAAAGAAAAACAAGTTTTCTTTGAATATTAATAATAAGGGAAAATTAAAGTCGCGCTCTGACGAAATGCATTTTTAGAGAAATGGGAAACACATTAATTTATTTACATAATATTGAAACTAATTCTTACAAAAATTATATGATGAAATATTACATTAATTATGACTTTTGGTATTGCCATTCTTGGACGTGAAAGGTAAAACGAAATGTTTTGAATTAAAATGTACGTTACGTTTTACTGTTAGCTTAGGCTTGGGCTTCTGATACATGCTATGATAGATCATGCGACAGTTCTAGAATGCGATCATACTTGGTTTCTGGAATGTGATTGTTTATTTGTTTCTCCATTCTTGTGCGACTTAAAATAAGGTGTGTCTTAACTGCAGATGCAACGTATCTACTTGTATTTGAAGCAATGCATCTTTGCTTATGTTCTCATCAGAAGTATAGTTATTAGAATTTCGACATGGGAATTCCTTCACGTGTGATCTGGAAAAGTTTTTAAGATTTCACTGTTCTAAGAAGTTATTGAAGAATTTTTTTAGACGAAATTAATAATGTGTTAATGAAATAAAATTAGCATAATTTTCAATGTGTGGAAATAATACACGAATTACAGAAGCACAATCGTGAAAAAATACTATTCAGGTAAATTGAAACAAATAAGCGTTGTACATATTATTCTGCACTTAGCTTTCTTTAAACATAGAATCTTTGAAATGTGTACAATAAAAGTGAAGGAAGAGCAAAAATTAATATTTTGAAATTGATCAATGTTTTCAGAAGATGAATCTGTGGAGTCAAACTAATGTACTAGAACGGAGTAATTAAGTCAAAGCAGTCTTTTAGTCAAAGTTTTTATAGTCTTTTGGCAGAGATAGAGATTGCGTTGGATATTTCATTAAAATGTAGTACAGAAATGGTAATGAGAAGTTTTTAAAAATTTCGTTATTGTCATATCATCGTTTTTAAGAAGGCATTTTGGCCTTAAATTATTGGTAACAACATTTCTGCAGACATAGAATTTAATTTAATGTTTTCATAATGAACATTAATAATCAGATCGCTGAAACTCAAAAGTTAAATTATTCTAAAATCAAAAGTTACTAAAAATAAAATACAGAAATTGAATTGATACTACGAACAAGCAAATTAATCTTGTTTCGTTAAATTTATTTGGACCAAACTCAACATATTTTAAATATTACAACTCTTCTAAATTCAGATTCTGCGATCGAATTTACGCACGTTATAGTGTTCAAGAAAATACATCTCCACTCAATAGAGTTCTATTGTTGCATTCTGTTGATACTACATTCATTGTTTCTTGATGATTCTTAGTTCATATTCGGGTTGTCTTCTATCAGTTTCACAACGGTTTTTTATCTCATTTTGACTCTTTCCACACAATAGAACTGTATTTAACACTCAGCCATATGGCTTTTCAGTTTTTAGGGACGAGTATTTTCAGTGGAAAAATATGCGAAGGGGGTTGGCAAGGCTACCTCCGTTTAAACTCAAGAATGAAGCAGTGAATGAGTATTAAAGTGGTGGAATATCATATTGTTGAGTGTTGATAGGAGTTGTACTTATTTCATGATCTAATATCATCCAGATTTCGGAAGAAGATATTAAAGGGGAGTCGATTATGTAGACGAGGTTCTATGTGATGCTCTTTATCTAGATTTAAATGAGATGCACCGATAACTGAGGGTAGATTTTGGAAGAATGTATGAGAAAGTTTGGTGATGTATGTTTGGACGGGTTCTATGGCTAAGTCTTTGCGGAGATTTGCGATGCTTATATGCCAAGGGACGTTAACTGCAATTCTGAGAACCTTATTCTGGAATATTTGAATTTTGTTAATTGTTTTAGGGGCAGGTTACACCATATTGAGCAAGCGTACTTGACTAACGGGCATAAAATGGCCTTGTAGATAGCGAGAGGAAGATGGAGAATTTAATGTGAAGTGACGGTCAATTACTGTTAAGAATATCTATGTGTCTGTTTGCTTCATTCACTTTGGAGGTGACGTAGTCTTTCCATGTCAATCTAGTATCCATTAGGACGCTTAGATAACGGATGGGGATGGTTGTGGAGAACCATAGTATTATTGTTGAATCGAATTTTAGTGAGAGTAGGCTGGAAATCGGAGAGTGACAACTTTCGATGTGGACTAATGTGGATTTATCTTAATTTTCCACTTTCAACACCATGTTTCAATGATCGTGAGGTGTCCCTAAATTAAGTTTCTTGTAGTGTTGAAATACTAATCAGAGACAAAAATGACAGTATCATCTGCAAAAACGGCTGTGTGTATATTGGGATGCGTTGGAATTTCTGAAATATAATCGCACCTCCAATAGAAAAGTGACACAAGTGCGAAATCGTCATTTTTCAGCTAAAAGCTGAGGTTACCAAGAGGTACTGCTACTATTCTGAAGTTGATTTTGAATTAGTTCAATTACTATCCTCTAGAAGGTGAATATTTGGTACAATCTATAACGAGTATTACAGAACTACGAAACTTAAAATTGCAGTTTCTGAGAAATCAGAAATTTGCAGTTGTGTCACTTTTCTATTGGTGGTGCAATAATGTTAAAGAAACCGGTGACATTGGGGAACCTTGTGAAACTCCTGCTGAACATCTCTGTGGTGAAGAGAGAGAGAGTTCACACAATTGTGAAAATGTATGAGTAATTTCGATATATTCACATTCGTGACACATTATTATTATTTAAATATTAACCGATTGAAAATTTTGACTTCACCGAATCATGTGTCTAAATTAAATTCGATTTATTATTTATTACGACTGGTCAGTGCAGCGGCATAAATTCTTTCTTGAAACGCAAACAAAACTGTTTACCTTTCCGTAGGTTTCTTCACTATTGGCTTAGACGCGAAAGAAAAGTTAAGAAAAGTTGTTTTTACCGCTGCTACATGAGCCGAGCGATAAAATGAAAGTATTGAAGTCACTAGTACTTTGTCTCTTCTCACATTCAACACTAACTCCACGACATTTAACTTTGTGAATAATTTCTTGCAGCAGGTTGTATTGTTGAGATAAACTAATTTAAGAGCTGCAATTTTGAACTACGCTCCGTCTTGTCAGCACAGAGGTTTGGAAAAGCGTGTAAGTAGTACGGGGAGCCAAATGCTAGAACAGTGCCCTTGCAAACCGGCCTTGGACCGCTTGTATATGCTCTGTAACATGTATAGTGCTCATCATCATTTTCATCTTCAATGCGATTGGAAGTCAGCAAACGTCAGCATTCAAATTCTATTTACGATAGGTAAATGTAAAGCTGACACCATGGCGAAAATTTGCGAGGTCATATAATTTATGACTAAATCTATTCCATGACAACGTATTTCTTGGTTCAAGGGAAGTTAGAATATAATACAATATTCCGGAGAATTCTCCTGAAAAGAACTTCTGACAGAAGTTCTTGAGGATTCCTCTAAAATCCACAGAACAATATCGGGGAACGAGAAACACCACAAACGCGCGCGTTTCTTCATACTTTTCTCTCGTCTTAGCAGACAGATCTTTTCCGCTTTTTGCGCGCAACTGATACATGCTACATTTCTAAGTATTTCTCATAGAAGCGTGAACATTGTCAGGTAGAGTCATGCAAAACGTTCCCTTTTTAATTGAACTGAGGTGCATTACCAAGAGACGGAGAAGAAATAAAGGAGTAAATTAAAGAATGCAAAGGGAAAAGTATAAGGAAAAATAGATCTAAAAAATGGAAATATAAAATAATGAAATTAGAAAAACGAAATAAAAAAAACAAGAATGGACTAGCGGTGCTATAGAGTTGCAGAGGCTTTGTCACACTAGTTAGCTTCCTAAACTCTTTGGTCTAGGCTAGCTTTTCGATTTATCCTCATTTTCTTCCCTGTTCTACCAGATAGCACGTAAATGTTTTTTAAAACATTTTTCTTATCTTTTTACTCACCTAAGAGTTGAATTGAAATATGACTTCAAGAATATCCTAGAAGAATGAAACCTATATTTTAAGTATTTCTTCATACTTTTATATGCAAATTAGAGCTCGATTTCATATACAAATTAGAGCTCATTTTCACCGAAAGCCACGTTTTGGTCAAATTATTCAGTGTTTAGCACCAAACACACACAAAGTTGAAATAAAAAATTTGCAGCGGTTTTTGAAGATATCTGCCTTTAAAGAAGAGTCCTTAGTGCTCTCATAATTAATATGTTCAAAAACACCCTGTGACTTATTTTTAAGCGTCCTCTAATATATCCGAGAAAAAGTTAAAGAAAAAATGTCTAGCCTTTAAAATTAAGTGGAAACTGCTATTTTTTTTCAAAACATTATACGTTACCTAATTTAAAAAGACTCTTTAGAACACATTAAGAAAAGACGGGGCATAACCGAATTGTCTAGTTTGATTCATTTGTCACATTTCATATATCTACTTCTCTGCCACTTTAGTTTCTAAGGAATTGTTTATGAAAATATAGGATTGATTATTAAAAACAAAACACTTCGATTGTTCCATATACAGGAGATATGATAATCGAGTACGGTTTTTGTCGCAACAGAGTAACTGGCAGTGACTCTGAAAGGAGAACGTGAAAATATATATTGGAAATAAAAAAAACAGGTCTAAATTCCTTTGTATCACAATTTTCTGCTCTCATAGATTAAATTGATTGCATTAATAAATAGAATATAGTAATGTTGATGTAAGTTTATGATAAACAAACCTATTGCATACTATGCAGAATAACAAAAAATAGGTGGGCACAACTTTACTTACTTTGCTGTGGAGTTGTATAAACATTCCACTGTACTTGACAGACTTTATCTTAATCATAATCATGTTTGAGTTAATTGGTTTCGCTTTGCATAATTTTTTCGCCGAAAGATATCTACTATAATGAAAATTTCCGAAGTGATCAGAAATTCAAAGAAAACTATGTAGCCTCCTGCGAAATGAGAAGTGTCTATGGCTTCGTTAGATAACCAAGAACGCAGGAACTTACAAATTCATCTATATATTAATTTTGAATGCGCGCTTGAAAAAATAACTTATTGCAGTGTTATGTGAGAATATGTTGTTGTTGCTGTTGTTGTTGTTGTTGTTGTTGTTGAGGAGGAGGCGTGTGGTGCGACATTTTGGAAATCCATTTTGTGTGGTTTTGTTTAGCAGATTTTATGTTGCTGCAGGTCATTAGTTTATCTTACTGATTTCCAATGCACGCAGAAATTGACAGAAAACTATGGAGCCTCCAGTCATGAAAAGGGTATCTATGATTTCGTAATAAACTTACGAATTCGGAAAAAATCCCAAAACAATGTAACAGTTTCTGTTTTGATGAAAAATCCAAATATTTTATTGTGTTAGTTCACCCCATCTTGTACTGGGCGCACCGATCGAATTTTAATTTTCACTGCTTACGTCACAGATGACGACGTGTGAAAGCAAGACTCCAAGGAAGGCGCCACCTGTAATTAAATATTTGGTATTAACGTATTTCTTACGATCTCGAATTTTTTGTCATAGAATCCATGGTGAAGTTTCTTTGGAGCTGTTATTTCGGGTAGCAGCGTATTATTATATTCTGTGGGTGTTAAGATTGGTACAGGACGTGTGGAAATGTACACAGTTTCGTGCCCCGAAATAAAGATGTCAGACAGGATTACACGAAATTTCGGATTTGTGGGGTTTGGATGAGCTATGATTCTAATTAGTATATTTTTGAGTGTTTATTTTAATCCTTTTACGGATTTGTTTTCTTTTAGGAAATACATTATTTTTAATATTTACAATTTCTAATTTGACACCGATACTAAATTGAATTATGCATAGTAGAAAACTAAAGTATTATTAGAAGGAAAAGAAACGTTAACATGTTTTCATTTAAAACCGTTTATTAATTATAGTATACCTATTTAAAGTAGAGTAAACGGTAATTTGCTATTACAATAAAAACATTAAAATTAATAAAAACATACCTTAATTTTTAAACGCTCTCTTTCTTTATTATTTTCTAAAGAAACTTTTGCTGACCGGTCTGGTAGTAGCTCTCAGCATCTTAATTACCACGACTAACCTATCGCCTTCCGTGAGACTACGCAATTACCTCACTAGGCCAATTAATGACAGAGCTAATGGCAAATGTATTATTGAACGCCTCCTTAACCATTCTCCATTCCTCACGCCTCGTCAGGAAATGAAATCAGTTTCCCACTACAAAAAGTCTCATTTGTGAAGTGATTAATATCATCTTAATTAGTGGTTGTGTACTGCACAATCGACACTGTGCTTATCTCTAGTGCTTTGACCAGGGGTAGTTTCAGGGGATTATGGCGACTCATGATCACGCAAATTTCTTCCAAAATCCATTTTTACTTATTATTTTGATAACATATACAAAAATATATAAAACAGTAAATAAACTTTCTTTAAAATAATGAAACCATTGAGACTTAACAAAAATGTTGAAATATTATATCTTGTCAGTTATTGTCTAAATTATTTCCACAGTAAGAACATTATTTAATGTTAAATTAAACTTCAACAAGGTTTTGACAAATCTTCCACGAATCCACCAGCTGATTTGTATGTTACACGCTCTTCAGTAATGCCTATTTCACATTGCCTCACTTATTCACCCCATAAAAAGTCTGCCTGCTTATAAATCGAAATATTTCTTCTATTTATAGAAGTGACCACTAACAAATTATCTCCCATCACAGTGTCTAACTCATAACATTTATTACAAAAATATTGTACTACTAAAAGGCGAAATCTTTGCGAAAAGCAAAAGTTACGTGAGTATAATTAAGTTAAAACACTCCACGTGTTTTGACTTAATTTATACTCCTTCATATCGACTGCACATCACATTACGTATCTTCAAAACAGGTTTTTGTTCTATTTAGAACAAACGACCTACGGTCAATTTGAACGAAGGACCAGCGGACAGTGACCATTGGTTAAGGTTGATTTTCCTTTCTCAGCTAAGAAAAAGTTCACTCTGAAAAACTGTCTGCTCCAATGACTGAGGCAGTCCGATTCGTATCTATTAGTCGAACTGATCCGGTTCATACTCGTAGGTTTGTTTGTACAGTAAATAGTGAACATGTGGTCACCTCTACATCCGCCACCGCAGCCACAAACACTACCATCCTCAACACGTCACAGCAATCGTCACCATCAATATTGCCATCACCCTCATCATCATCATGATCACCACCACTACCGCTCTCACGTCACTAGTTGATTGATTGATTGATGTTTCCGCTCACGTCAACTGCAATGGTTATTCGAGCCGTTAGTTCACTGAATGTTTTATGCCGGGAGAGGCCCAGGTGCCTCCCCTTCTCCCCACCGCTGCTGGAGGCCAAGATTAAGCGCCGACCTACTCTTCGAATTACGAGGGATTTCCCCGTCTTGGTATCTGCCTCAGTGGGGCACAGCCCCAGCCGGAACAAACTCTAAGCACCCGACTTGTCTCCGGACATGAGTGTGTGGATATAGCGCAGTGCATGTAAGTGTATCACCCCTGTCATTACTATCATCACCACCATCACCAACACGATGGCACCACTAACACCGTCACCACCAGCACGACCATCATCACCACTACCACAACAACCACACTAGTGCCTCTACCAATACCACCGTCACCGCACCCCCAATCAGCATCACCACCACGACGATTGTTCCCACCGCTGTCATCCCCGCGGCCTGCCGCCGCTGTCGCAACCTCGAGAGGAATCAGGGAAGCCCCGAGTGTTGCGGCGCGCAGCGGCCGGCGACGACGGGCCGGCCGGCCGGGTGGCGGGCAGGCCGGCAGAGCGGCCGTCCAGGTCTAATTATTCTCCGAATTAATTATAGTGTCTTTGGACATTCGAACAGATGGGACGCAGTTATCCAATCGGAAGCTTCAATACCAAACATTAAATCATAACGAAGTTTCCGTTTCAGTAACAGCGTCTAGCAGATTGATTGATTGTTAGTGATTCAGAGCTAAGATCATTAGACCATAAGTGTAGTGCATGTTTCATCCTGGGGATATGGAGATGGAATTCTACCGTTGGATAGCAATATCCTGCATCGACCTACCGCCGGCTCATAGGGTTTCCCTCAACCAGGTATCTTCCACCAGCGGAACACCGCCTCAGCCAGGAGAAGTTGAAAGTTCCCAACCGGTCTCCCGCCATAAATGGTAGTGTAGTGCATGTTAGTGTGTGAGTAAGTAAGGGGCGAGGATAGGACAAGGAAGAGAGGAGAGATCGCGTTCGGTCCGTGGCCCGTTTGTTAGGGTACTGCTGAGGCATTCGCCTGGTGTTGATCGGAGAAACGTCGGAAAACTACCGATGAGAGCAGCCGGCCTCTAGAATTCTCTAGATAGCTACTGAATTCGACCTAGTGACCTCCCGGCCAGAGACATGTTGATGCCCTTAGCCACTTCTCCCGGCCATGTAGCAGCTCAAACGTCGGAAGTGACACAATTAAATCTGAGTACTCGTTCGCACATTTCGCGGGTGCCGCCAGTGCGGCGCGGGAGGGGCCGGTGAGGAGGCGGAAAAGGCAGCGGAGGAGTGGGAGTGGGAGCGGGAGTGGGAGCGGGGGGGTCCGCACGGATGATACTCGGCGGGGCCACGGCGACCGGTTCCTACGCGCGGCGTTGCCGACGGCCACGCAGTCGCTCGCGGACGTCTCGGCGAAACGGCCGACGACCACCGCAACCACCTCCACCACCACCACCGCCGCTCGCTCGACAGCTCCTCGCTGCGGTGGCGACCGCTCCTCCGACAGGTAAGGCCCCGCGCCAGGGTCGCAGACACGCCACGCCGCCGCCGCGCCGGCCTGGGCAGCGGCGCGCGACGCCAGCGCGGGGATAAGACGGCGAAGTCGGCGCTTTGATAGAAACATAGGTGTTTTAAATCTGCCGGTCGGAGGTGGTGGACGGTATGTCACGTTTACTGAATTTTACACGAGAGTAGTTTGGAGATGTTTTGCTTTGGACTTGGAAATTGACTTATATGGGTTAGTGTCATTAATAAAGACTGCAACTTCGCCAATTCTTGATGTGGGGTACAGTGTCGTATACCTGTGGGTAGACGACAAGAAATCCCTATGATTCATCCAATAATCTCATTTCGGCCAAAACAGGACATACTGCCAAAATGTACATCTGTACCTCCGATCCACACAAATGTCGATACATTAAGTGACAGTTTGAGAGTTTTTTTTAACATCGACAACTATTCAACTTGTTTTGTATTCGATGTCTTTTTTATGTTTTGGTTGTTTTGTTTGTGAATGAAACATTCCCATAAGCACATTTATAAAAGTTAAAATATGAAATAACTGATAGTTCCACTTTTCGGACAATTTATGTGTTTGAACAAAACGAACCCGACTTGTACTACCTTCATCGAACAGACTATCTTTATCGAAGTGACTGCGATGCCCTGGTATTTTCTACATCTTTCCTCGTATTTCACGCGCAGGAGATGGGTTAACGTAATGTGTTGGTCTGAAGCGACTTTGGTCTGAAACATGTTCAAATTATATATATGTGAAAATTATTGTAGTTTTGGTTATTACATTTCTTTAATCCAAAAATAAGTAAGAACATCGATGTTAAAAACATGGGATTCAGTAAATTGATGCTAAATAATCGATATTTGTACAAAAATATCTATGATTTCAAAACATCATCATCGATGTCGCATTCCTTCTAGAGTTAGGACGTGTGACGTTACTGTTGCCGTGGGAGTTAGCAATAAGTATTTTTCGTAAAACTACGTTCATTGATGTAAATAGTGACTTCTGACAGATTATCAGCTGGCTGCGTTGATCTAATCAGGAGCATCGTTACGCCTTAAAGTGAAGGTATTGTAGTTCTAGTTAAGCTGATTTGTCAGAAGTCACTCTACTTAAATCGCATAAATCGCCTTACCACACAAAAAGGGACGAAAAGTCGCTCTTAACAGCCGGTGTCTGTTAAGAATTTATCAGACTTCTTATAAGAACAATCGAATAATCGAAACGAATGAGTTACAACCAAAGATGGAATATGAATACATTTATTTCAAGAAATAACACTTGTTGGTTACATGATTTTTCTAAGAAGATGGGTATTACGAGAAATATTGAACTCTATTGGGTCGATAAAACAAATGACAAACTCGGTTGGTTATTTTCTGTTTATCGACCTAATGATGTTAATAGCTGTAAACCGACATCATTGGCCATCACAATAACTTAATCTTGTACTTCCATTATAATTTATGTGACGATACTATTACCATAACCACCGTAAACATCATAACCAAAAAGAATAACACTAAAATCATGAATATCGACCTATGCAAAATTATCACCTCAGTAATCATTATTAATACCACAAAAAATCAGTGAATCCAAACACCCGGTATCATTTTCGTTACATCACTGTCACCTTGTCTATACATCAACCAATTGATTTGAACACCACTATCATCATGAACATTACATAGGACTACCCTTTCTTTCATCTTAACCTCATTAGCATCATTAAGGCTATCTCCCTAGCGTGATTACAATTAGACTCACAACCATCACATCAGTCACCCTGTGCCCTCTTACCATGATTCACATCAATTATCGTAACCATCACAACTTGGTTACGCCGTCATATCCACTACGATATTCCTCCCCATTTTTACTATGATATTGTAAAAACAATCATTGTTTATGACATTGTTTCGCCTAAGAATGCCTGAAGCTTCCTTTGCTTAAGCGAAGTGAAATCTTGAGAAAGGATGACATAAAGTTATGAATAACTACGTCTGCTCTGTTCTTCTAATGTTCTTTTTTGACATCACCATGAATTATTTACACTACCTTGCTTGAAGACAAAGGATCTTTGTTACAAAGGTGAATCTGCACACTTCGCGGTTTTGCAAGCCTAGTTCCATCACGGTCAAGGATGGCATGTGGTCAGTTGCCGCCGTACAGAATGTTTTATTATTTTCCATAAAGGGGTGTATGTAATTTTCACGGTCAATGAGAAATTCTTCAATGCTCTCTTCAGTGACCGTTAGTTTGACACCGAGTATTCTGAAGATTAGTTCTACTAATCTCAACGTGTTAACTTTCTAGTTTCCACACGTATGACATCAGCCACACTTATTATGTCATTGGCATCGTCAATGTCCAAAAGCGAATGCTATTCTGAGACATCGTTGTTTAGGGTTAACAGAAACCAAGTTGAAAAAATCAGTATCATTGGTTTAAAAATCAGGACATTACACAAAAAGTCAGGATATTTTTTTATAATGACGTACAGTACACAAGAATAAATAGATGACACAGATCAAAACATCAGGACTTTTGAACACAAACCAGGATAGTCATGACAAGGGCCCAAAATCAGGATATGTCCTGATCAATAAGTACGTCTGGTAAACCTATCGTTGTGTAATGTGCATTCACGTATAGTTGTAAACGGTAGTATTATGGAAGCATGCGTATTTGAGCGAACATTAGAGGTGGTATTGACAAGTCTTGTGTCATCTGCTATTGATTTATGCATAAATGTCTTCAGTCCAAGAACCAGTGTATCTTCTTTACCAAATAATTCCCAACCCGAATTTTTGTCGCGATCCGGATCACGCCAATATTTTTCTTTTTATCTTTATCTCATTTTTAAAGCCAAGTTTAGAATAACCTCAAATCAGTGTTTATTTTTACAATTATAATTTCCAATATAAGAAATTTCATTACGCATTCAAATTTATTATTTAACTAATTTTATTTAAATACTAACTATATAATTTTAAATGCATATTCAATTAATACCTGACATAATATTTGATTAGTAACACGAGTGATTATTTCTAATTCAAATTCCCAAATGGCCTCGCAAATTATTTCAAAATCAGCAACCTCAATATTTTAAATGCCAATTATATGACCCCGCCGTGTAAAGGTTAGTGTAAAAAAACTGTAAATGTATGAACGTATTCTCCCATATAATCTATGAAATTAATAAAAATCAATGGAAACGGATTGACAAGTGAGTCTTTGTACCAAAATGCAAATTGGAGATTAAAATGTGTCTTACTTTGTCGTCATGCTTTATTCCATTTTGTGCTGATAGTATTCCGAAATTTGGAATTGTGTCATTGCTATGGTTTATGGTTGTAGAAAAATCTTGTTATTTTCTATCGCTCTAAGTTATCTTTCATACAATTCTGCTTTTATTTTTTTGTTGATGTATTTTCTTAGGTAAAACTTTTAAACAAATATGCTGTACTTGTCTTTTATGGATGTATTTTTTCATTGTTTACGATCTATCATTTGCTACTAGTTTCCATAATATTATTTTTGAACACTTCTGAGCTTAATTGTTTGACTCATTTTCCTGACATCAATACTTGAAGAGTTTCTTTCCTATTAAATCTCGAACGCTTATATAATATCGAATGCTCTTGTTGTCTTGGTTGGGTTCTTGCTAATGGGACATTCTTTTAAAGAAATTGAAGCCGAAGCTGTGAATCTTTGCTGATAGTTGTTAATTTGTCCTATTATAATAAAAATCACGCTTTAAATACGGAAAGAAAAAAGTTAAAGAAAAATTATCTTTAAAAAGATAACTCTTTAACCCGACAATTAAAGATTAGATTCATTTTGCTGTCACCAGTGATTCTTCTTTTAATATACGAATATATATATATATATATATATATATATATATATATATATATATATATATATATATATAGTATATAATGCTCATTAAAATCTATAATGGCATCAAAATGCGACATTGGTTATTGAGTAGAGAAACATATTGATGTGATTAAACTAATGACTAGAAATCGAGTATTTAAATTGAGAAATGTGAATTAAGGTTTCTGAGAAATGTGAATTAAGATTTCTAAATGATGAGGTTCTTAGTGCTTTCTATTTTTTTACTTGCGAAGGCAATCGAATGCCTCCATTATCACTCACACATTATAAATAGAGACAAAATAATTTGTAATATTAGATTGTCGTATTTTCTGTGACTAATGTGTAATACATGTAATTCCAAATGCAAATAATTTTGCATTATTATTATTTATAATACCATGTAACTGAAATTCAGCTCTACCGCTTTTCATAAGAAACAATTACATTTCTTAAAACTATTTTTCTATTTGATAAATTGCCATTTCTATAACAGAAGCAAATTTTTTGATGTATAGATATAATCCGATAATTATAATTATCTAATTTGCTTCTGTACGTGAGATATTTTTGTTTCGATTTCTCTTTTGAATTATTAATAACCAAAAAATGAATAATATTACTCTATTACGAAGAGTAGATGACGTAAATATGACCATAATCTTATTACATGGCTTAATTGCAGAGTGACCTAAATATTAGTTTTCTAAAAGAATACGTGATGACATGAATTCCATTTTGTCATATTGATTGTTTCATATCCTAAAATGAAATTGATTAAAAACTTCTTCTAATTGCTAAAAGTGGTTTCCATTATAGTGTCTATCAAGGAAATCATTTTTCATTATTTTTCATGGCATTTCCATTAACTATGTACCGCCTGTTTTTGAAAGTTCAATTTTACCAGCACTATCGGAGTTTAATAACATATTTAGTGTAGCTGTCGCTGTAACATCTTTTCTTGTGTAAGTTCAAACTTTTATAATTAAACCTATAACAGATGCATGATTATATTTTTATAACCTGTAAAATTCTTCAGTTGTTATATAACTCTCGACCACGGGGGCAGTCTAATCGGTCGACAGAAACTTTTACATTATTTTGGTACAAGCAAATTGTCATATTGCTACCAAATCATTACAGTATCCATATTTTGCATTTTACTGGACTAAGATGAGGAAATGTTTTCATATACTACTCATTTCCTAGTTTTAAATGTTTTTCCATCAACTCTGAAAATCACCCTCCAATAAGCAGCACGTATACGAGCGGGAGATCGCAGAGGTAGCTCCGGTATTAACTGACGTCACTCCAACGCCTCTGACCTTAGGTTCGAACCCCATAGTGGCATGAATTTCGACTCTAGCTAGAAAGCGAAGCCATGTTCAGTCGCTATCTGGAGGAGAATTCTTTGACCGCTAGTTTTCCGTGATCCTTTTTCTCCGATCAACACTAGGCGAACCCCAAAACACTAACCTAACAAGCGGGCCACGGGCCGCGCGCGATCTTTCCTTCCTCTTCCTTGAACTATCTTCACCCCTTAATTACATACTTACACTTACATGCACTACACTGCTAAACAAGCCGGGAGATCGGTCGAAAGTTTAGATTTTGCTCGGATCGGGCGGTGTTCCGCTGGTGGGCGATGCCTGGTGAGGGGAAAACCCCGCTAGTCGTCGGGTATGTCGACGCCGTATCTCGCCATCCAGGGGGAAAAAACAACAGCCTCCGAAGAAAAGTACATACACTACACTTACGGTACAAATAACCTTAGCAATTTTCAAGCCCAAAATCACTGACAGCATCTCATACTGGTTGTAATTCTATTGTCACCGCTACTTCCTCCTTTGTGTTTACAATTCACCATATAGCAGTGTGGGATATGATAACGAGAGACATCAGCCGCTGTCAGTTGTGGATGCTAAGCTTTAAATACTTTCTGACATTCTTGGGTTCAGGTCTGGAAATTTTGTAAATATGTGTATAATTATTATTATTAAAGTTATACAGTCATTGATTCACATATTTAATGCATCCTTATACACTGGAACATTTCAGGTGCTAATTTCAAGACAAGTGAAATTAAGCCGCTCTTCACAAAAGGGAACACTTTTTTTCCCTGGGTCTTTTTCCCGCCGACAGCCGGTTACCCTTTACGTACCGATGGAACGCGTATTCGACCATACACTAGAGACAAACACACTCGCCGGCTCCTCCGATCTGGGGTCAGCAAAACGTAAAGCACTCCGCGACAACATTGAGAATATCGTTAATGTCTTTAAAAAATAACACGAGATGTATGTTGTTCGATGGAGATTATTCCTTGTATGAACTATATTTACATTGTTAGTTTGGTGGTGAACTTGGATATATATTTTTATTGTTGGTATATCGTTGGTTGTAAGAATGGAGAGCAGTGGAAATATTTTTATAAATTCCATAATTTGAAAGATAAATTATGTTCAATCAATGGAATGTATGCAGGTAGTCTGATACAACTATCACATATGGGTATAAGACACGTTTCACAAGCAATTAATGTTTTCCTGATAACAATTGTATATGCAACAAATCAGATTACACATAGCCAAAATACACTAATGGAGCTCCAGGGTCTACGGGACCATTACCGTTGCCCACAAATATATAATTTTACAGCAGCATATCGGAACACTAATCAGAACGTGGGCAAACATTAGACAGTTTAGTCAAAATACTGATGTGAATTTACATGGGAGTCTCGGTTGTTTAAAATTCATTGCTGCAAAATTCTAAAGCAAAAGAAATTATGAAGGGGCCCCCAGGACCATGGTGCATTTCTGAGATCTTAGTGTGAGTATTAATGTGGTAAAATGTTATACAATTCCAGAATGTTTTTTTTTCTCTAGTTACTCAGGGCGAGAATAAAATGCGTATTTGAAATGCCAAATTTCAATTGCGAAATTCTAGCCTAGCATAAGAGCGTGATAAAAGACCATAACAAATTCATTGAAGAGTAAAACATCCACTGCCACATTTTGCTCACTGTTTGATAGGTCTGTCGAAATGATACCACCTTAATAAGACTGTCTTTTAAAGAATAGTTTTAAAAACACCGTAGCCTACCCTTATTGGCGGATGCACAATTCTGTCCTCATTGCCAGTTTGATCTCCTCTTGTGCAACAAAATGTATACATTCAACTGTAAATAATCCTTTTTTCACCGCTTTATTTCTCTGTGGGCCAAATATCTCTATAGCTGTATGGGCAAGATTTAAAACGCACAATCTCATTCTGTATTTCACTGATCCGTAGGCATCACCGGTAGTGCAACGTATTAATTATGAACACGGCAAAAGAGTATTTGCGAGAACGACCTGTTCAATGAGCACAATAGTAACAGACTCCCCCAACGAATGCCCCCAATGTATTTCCTTGGATTATTTAGAATTAGCTATGGTTAATATTCGAAACAGAACATTTGGTGAATTATTTCACATTCAGCACGCGCTCGTATCTTGCTCGTTGTTAAGCCTGCCGACGCATGCATCAAAAGCTAATTATATCTGTTGTTACGTAAGCTCATTAAAATTAGTTGGCACATGAATGTGGTATTAACGGAACGGAATAGGACTGAAAGGGTTAACTTACTAAATACATTGTTCTCTTTGAGTGATTTAATATGGATTAGTGATATAATGGCGTGGTAATGAAATAACCTCTTCCTTCCGGACGTGGGAGTAACTTTCGCACTAAGCCGAAAATGTGACTTTGCTACTACACGCTCTATTGTGGAGACAGTATAATGTTAAATTTGGGTGAAGATCTCTATATCTTGTCGGTTTGGGGCTTTTTATATTGGTTAAAACAATTTGTAATTATTGCAGTTTTTTTCAAGAAGCGTAGTACATATTTTATTGATTAGTTCTTTGTCGATTCTTGTGAAGTTTAGAATTTACGACAGGAACATAACTTTTTTGTTTGAAATATTTGTAGCTTCAAATAGTAGGTTTATTAATGTAAAATAACATTAAAATAACACTTTTATTAAGATATCTTTGCAATGTATAGTAGTATTTTGAAGCTCTAAACCTGCTCAGTGTTTTTCGATTACTCCTTCCAAATTTGAACCGGTTTGTAGTCAAACATTTCCAGATGAAATTGACTTCGGCCGATTCAAATATGTGTATATATGGAATGTATGTATGTTGTATATATGGAATTATATAAAAATATATTTCCTAGTACATTATGTATTGTATATAGTAGACATTCTATTCATTCAACAGTATTGAATTAATTCTTAAAAATAGATACTGATCGAAGTGAGTTCTACCATAGCTCACAATGTGATCTGTCACGTGTGATTGGTCAAGGGAATTTTCCAAAACATAATTTTGAAAGAAAATATAAGCTCATAGAAGGATAGTTCCTCGATTACAGAAGAGTGTTTCTTCACCAATAATGTGATGTTGCTTTCACTTCCGCTAATGACTTAAAGCCAGCTGGGAAGTAATTATTAAACTTTATTTTACTGATGATCAATATAGTTCACTTCTTGGGAAAGAATTCTCGCATGGATAGTAATTTCTGTTGTGTAGAAATAATTGTAGATTGTCGGAAGTTTATAATTGCTATTTCATTATGAGTTAACAATGATTATTAATACACACATTTCTTTATACCTATTCTTAAATAGGAGATATTTATTTTTTGACATCGTTTTGTAAGAATCATGATGAATTGTTGAATGCGCGCATAAAAAACATTTCAATTAATTTATATTCAAAAAAGCTTTCAGGATATCATTAAGTTTAAACTAATATAATTAGCGATTAAATGTAGCTAATATGTATAAATATAAACCATGAAAAGTTTTGCGATAATTGGTAACAGCATTCACCAATGGTATTAAAACGTTTTGATTTATGCTTAATAAGTGAATGAATAGAAATATTTCAATTGAGAGACTCCTTTCATTTATTCAAAGTTAATTTTTTTGTGTTATTACGAAATATAATTTAAACAAATTTTGTAGTATGTGCAAAATCCCTCTCTGATGTTTTTAACTTTAATATCGTTTTTGTGATGATTGAGAGAAAATTTGACTGTGATTATATCGTGGATGCAAGTATTTAGAACACGTGGAAAAGTGTTTGCAAACATTCATTCAAAATCAAACGATTTGTTTTTACGTGGGTTTAAAATTCAACGGCAATTTTCAAACTTGTTTTTAAATTAGTTTATTTACTTTTAAGATAATGCAAATTATGTTCTTTGAGCTGCATTCTGTTTGAGCACCCACTGTTTGAGAACTCTATGTGAAACTAATGGATTGATTTTCCCTTTTCTTTCCGGTCAAGACTATCTTATTGTTCTCTTTGAATCCGCTCGTGCACCTCAGACTACACACCGAGGTCCATTTCATGTTCCTTACAGTCTATTTACGAGGTTGTCGTCTGGCCCATCTCGGTGAAAAGTTTTTTTATTTTAATTTTTAATTAAAAAAACATTCTAGCTTGGCCCCAAATTGTGTTGGTAACTTTCTTTTTAATCTTTTGCGATGAGGAATTTTGCTTACCTGTGTGAAAGTGAAAAGCTGAATTGATTTTTAAGATTTTGGAATATAATTTTACGGATAAGATGTGGAAGTAGATGGGTGTAATGCCAAATTCATTATGTAACTGAGCATTCGGAATGTACGGGGGAACGTTTGCGATGGTACGAAGGAATCTGTTTTGAAAAATTTGCATTTTGTTGATGTTTATATTGGTTGTGACACCCAGACTGGGGTAGCTTAGGAAATTATGGGTCGTATCATTGCTTCATAGAGGTGAATAGCATCAATTAGTTGTAGGGGGATGATTTTTGAGAATGGGATATAATTGGTGGACTTTACTAGTCGCTAGAGCTTTTCGTTGTTCTATATTTTGCCGCCATGTAAGCCTTTTATCGAGCATAATTTCAAGATATTTTACAGTTTTGTAGGGAGGGAGCCAGGTGATGGGTTGTGATTGGTATGTGAGATTTGGGGGACGTCTGGTCTACGAAAGGTAAACATTTTTGCCTGGCTTTCATCAGGATTTATAAGGTGGAAACTAAAGAATGAATATGAAATGAATAAATTTGAAGTACTGAGTGAAAAGAGAACTGACATTATTCTTTATTGAAGTCCGGTACATATCGTGAAAAACGGGATTGGGTGTCGTTGAAAGTCATTTTCGAATGGGGGTAATCATGTTAGAAACATAAGAATCTATTAGTTCTTGTCCGTCAGCAAAGATGACTGTTTCGATGCGTTCTCAGATGCATTATTATTTTTATTGTATTAATAATAATAAAAATAATAATTATTATTAACCTTCTTCTTCTTCTTCTTCTTCTTCTTCTTCTTCTTCTTATTATTATTATTATAGCCCGTAGAGGGCAAGGGCCTCCGTTTGTCGGCTGGGTTACATAATGGTAGAATTCCCGAGCACCCAATTCGGGAACTTCCTTCTTCATGAGCTATTTACATACAAAAATAAGGAAATGTAAACACAACTAATAAGTAACATTTCACTTTGTCACTGTAAATTTTATCACTTTGATTTCACTACTTAAATGTAATTAGCTAATACTTCATCGTACTACTTTCTGCATTGGCACTTATTAAGTTGGTGAGAAATAGAATAATCTAGTGTAGTACGTTCATTGTGTTGGATTTAGACTTAGCCTTCCATTTCTGATGATCTTTTGCTGAAGTAGATCATTGGCTGCCAAACAGCATCTTCAGTTAGTCCGACAACATCTTCTTCTGCCAGCCCTCGTTTCTCTTTCCAAATCTTCGATCCCAAGTGGTAATTCGGTGAGTCCAGCGGGTACGAGAAATCGAATGATGTGACCTGCCCAATGCAATTTCCGGTGTCGAACAGTGGTTTCAACGTAATTGATTTCTTCCTTATGTCTTCATTTCGTATTCTACTTGCCAGGGTAATGTTTAACATTTTCTTTCCACTTTTCGGAAATTTCATGCTTTGTAGTTGTAAAGAGACCTGATAGTTCGTGAACGGTTGGTAACGTAACAAGGAAAATAATTGTCTTTAGGACCTGGATACATTTCATCCGGAAGAATATAGAGTTACTATACATTAGATACTTCACTATTTCAGGGAGTGGCGGCAGGGAAGATGTGTAGAACATAGAAAATGAGAGTTTTTGTTTCAAAATAATGCAAATATGCGCAACCAAACTGAATGAGAAAGGATGACATCTGCGCCTGGTGTCAAGGTTATTATTAATATTATGTGGGAAAGATAATCGTTTAATTAGAATCCTAAGGCGT
Organism: Gryllus bimaculatus; assembly: GCA_017312745.1. Taxonomy (NCBI): domain Eukaryota; kingdom Metazoa; phylum Arthropoda; class Insecta; order Orthoptera; family Gryllidae; genus Gryllus; species Gryllus bimaculatus. Next base: position 3,207,875 of record BOPP01000037.1, read on the forward strand.
TACTACTCTTAAGACGATTTTATTCAAAATTGAATTACTATTCTTTTGAATTTTTGTGAATATTTCATTCATTCTCTAAACATAAAATCTAATAATACAATATTTTATATGATTTTTCACTAATGTAGAATGGTTTGAAAAATTTGAATATTTGGTATTTAAAAAATAATGAATATTTTTCTTGATTTAATTTACAAAGTGAACGATTTTCATAGTGTTGCATTTTATTTACGTGAGTAAATGGGGCGTTAACTTACCTGTATGTATTGGGAGGAATATGGAAATAATGTAACTTACATACTTCAGTGCCGCTCTACTTTTCTCCACTCTGCTTCGGGTCAAAGTTTTCTTCTTCGGGGCGAAGAGTTCACGTGTTATTTTATTTGACAACTGTCAAAAGCAAATGGATAAATAGAACGCATCTGGAATGTAGCCATATCAAAATGGCGATTGTTGTGTCCAGATAACATAACCCAACCACCTTAGTAATACAGATTTTTGAATCACCATCCACCTTGCAGCGCATTTCACACGTATTCCAAGTGCATCCATTTGCTTCAGTTGTTTGCCAAAAAATACTCGCGGCTCCTCCCTTTCTGTTACTCTCTGGTTATATCTGCCAGGCTCTGCCCAGGCTGCTATGCTTCGCTCCTCACCTTTTCGCTCTGCTTCGGACCGCTCTGTCCCGCTCCGTCATTGGAGAATAATGATGAAATTTAATGTGATGCGAGCTACTATTACGTTCTATTCGACATACGGCAGGTTTCCTTCTTGATCCGCAAATGGTTTCCGGGTGACTATTAAGCTTACGGTTGATTTTTAAGCTTACCTTACCAGAGACCAAATAAATGTTAACTGTCAGAGTTTTTATCTAGCTTTTATCGTAAATTAGTTTTAGACGTCTTAAGAGGTTTGAAATGAAATTTGACTGGGCCTTTTTGTCGAGGTTGGAGATAGAATTAGAGGTCAGCAATTCTAAGCTGGTGTCGTGCTGAGAGGAAGTCGATGTGTAGGATCTAACCATTATAGTTGACGTGCTCGAAAACTCTTAATATTCTTACAATCAATCAATCACTCTCCATCCATAATGCTGAACTAATTTTTAAAAAAATATAGAAATCTATAAGTGGTTAAGTAAAGAGATAAAATTATATTCTTCAATCGTTTGCAACAAATTAACTCATTTATATAGTAATAATGCGAACGCCGCATGCATAAGGCGGAACAATAATACGAGGGCCATTCCGTAAATCAAAGCAATATTAATTCAGCAAATACAGTAGAAGAAATAGAATTTGACTACGTTATTGAAGGTTACTGTCATTTTCATTCAAATGTTCATTTAAAATGGGTTCTAGGTAAAGATACAAAACATTCAGGACGTTGGAAGTCATAAATGAATAAGTGTGTTTCAATAAGCACAAAATAAATTGGCTTATTCACATTTCATTCCTCAAGATTTTTCTCGTATCTTCAACAACAACTTCAACGGTCAACGACGAGTTGAATGTGATCACCTCGTCTGTCTACCTCCTCTCCAGTGCGTGGCTTGCCAGTTGCGACGTGAAGGTCTCCACCCCACGTGCAGCAATTCGATAAGGCAACGCTCCTCGTTATGGCTGCTACGACGCTGTCCAGCATTTCTGATTCGTAGAACTGCAGTTTTCACATGTTACAGCTCGCTGTTCCACTTTACCTCCATCCGACTTGTAACACAGAGTCCAATCTACTAACTTTAGTGACTGCTGGGAATTGGATGTGATTCGTTGTCGTATGAGGTTAGGTTTAATTTGATTAATTTCGCAAAAGAGTAGTAAGAAATATATGATTATTATGGTGAGGTTCCCTGAAAGAGTATCTAAGCTCTTATGGTTGACTGAAAGAAGAGAGGAATTGAATATACGAATGCTTGGATGGATGGAAGAATAGGTGTTTTGACCCTTATCTCCTGCCTATTCTTTTCTCCCGCTGTCCAAAATATCATTCTAATAGGCCGTGTGCAAAATGCGGTTTCTGGCGCTTGTTTTACGTGTACGAAACAGCTATTTTTTTACAGTGTGTGGAACATCGCGAAGCGTGTTCGAAACATCTGTAATGATTCACAATTGTCTTTCGTCTTGACGACGTCTTTATTTATTATTTACAAACAATAGTGTAAAGACACTAACTGGAATCCATCTATTTTTTTCAAGTAAGGTAATTCGGGTTATTTGATATTTAATTTATAATCATTTACTTGAGGCATCGCGTTTTGCACATGACGTATTAAAAATTAGTATACGTAACACGGGCGGGTGGTGATTTTCGCACTCGTCTGTTTGTTGTTCTCGCTACGCTCGGACGACAAACTTAATTCGTGTGTGAATTGCCTGTTTCACGCACTTCTTACGTGAACGTCTATTCTTTGCCATTTTGGTCACTTTTCTGGAACAGGTGATGATAAACAGAGAATTATGGGTATTATAGATGGCAGTAATTATCTTATCGCTCTTTTTGCACCACTCCATAAAATATAAACTATTGTGTCAGGGACCCAAAATCCAGACTTCGTCGCGAAACGCTAGAGGTCAAAGGTAATTCTCATTTGGAATGTATAGTTCTCAATCAGTGACAAGTGTTTTCAGAAAACTGAGTCAAATTAGAGAATTGGATGATAATAGTTTTCAGGCGAGTATGAGATAGATCCCTGTCAAGTTTCTATCGAGTTATGTTTGGGCTCTACGAAATATAAGCAATCATCTGGATGCACTTCTGTTTTGCAAATCTTTTTTTCTTCCTTGATTACGAGTATGCAATTGCTTGCAAGCATGCAAGTTTCATTATTTGTGGGAAAGGTGCGGAGTTCATAGTTGCGCAGTATTATTTTACTTTGTTTCACAGATAGGTTTCAGGAACATTGTATTTGAAAATCCGCTCTCTACTCTTGTCTATTTTTAATGTCCTATCACGTCGGACATTTTATCATATGAATGTGGACAACTTTAGAGTCCTCACGTCATCATACATCACAATGACAATAAGTCCGATCTTCTACGAGGTTTTATTTGCACGTTTGAAGCACCTTCCACGTCGTTCAATTGTGCACGCGTTGAATTGAAATCCCGGAGGGTTTCGAGTGGGGCGTTGAACGAATGCTCTTGGAGAAGAAAGTAGCTGCCATTGACGAAGTTGGAGCGGCGCTCCACAGAAGGAGGAAGCTGCGTGGAGAGCTGCGAGCGCTTCGGCGCTGCAGGAAAGCACTGGCAAGGCCCGACCCGGCTGTCTCTGCCTCGCAGTGGGCCCTGTGCACATGCACATTATGCAATTAGATGGATTCCAGTTAGTGTCTCAACGCTATTTTTTGTAAATAATAAATAAAGACGTCGTCAAGATCAAAGACAATTACGAATCATTTGATATGTTTCGCAAACGCTTCGCGATGTTCCTCACACTGCAAAAAATACCTGTTTCGCACACGGAAAACAAGAGCCAGAAACCGCATTTCGCGCACGGCTTATTAGGAAGATATTTTGGATATCGGGAGAAAGGAATAGACAGGAGATAGGGGTCAAAACATATATTCTTCCATCCATCCAAACATTCATGTATTCAATTCCTCTCCTTTCAGCCACCTATAAGAGCTTTAGAGCAACTGACTATAATAACCATACATTTTTTACTAGTCTTTTATAAACAAAGTCTGAACACGTTCAGTGTCCTCACAATCCCGTCAAATGTCACTTACGATAGTGATTTACGCCACTTCCGTAAGTTGTTTGGGGATCATCAAAAGTTCAGTCAATAAACTACAAAAATAATCATGTTTTTTTTTACATAAAATAAAACTTAAATCTGCGATCTGGATCGCCGAGGTGGCTACGAGCGTGAACTGACTCAGCGCATCGATCCGTAAGGTCCCGGGTTTGATTTCCGCTTTGCGAATGGTAGTGTGCCCCTTGTCTCACATGTATGCGATGTCGCGGAGGGCCTCGCATTCTGCTGACCCCAGATGAGAAGAGCCCGCAAGTGTGTTCGTGTGTGGCCGTGTTGGTCGAATATGCCTCCCGTCGGAACGTAAAGGGTAACCGGCTGTTGGCTGGATGAAAACGCTGGATGAATAATCTTAAATCAATTTGTAAGTATTACGCATGATTTGTCTTGTTTGGTACAAGCTCATAAAATTTTGAGATCGGAATACGCAAGTCCGATTTGTAAAATTGTCATTAAGAGGCTTTCAACACGATAGTGATATATGTATAATCTAAATGCTTGAAACTGTCCCTGGACTTAGTACAAACAATTAATTTGTTTTACATACGAATCCTTAGATCATAGCAGGTACATAGAACATAGAATGTAACGAATGTTTCTGTAAAAAAAACGCTTTTTTTCTGCAGATTTACAATACAGTCTCTGTACTACGTAAGTAGTGTGCGAGAAAAATGAGGCCAACTTAATTAGCTCGGAGACAGAATTCCCCTATTCTTTGCTACGACTCCAACCACGATGTTATAGGGTTGTCCTAATCCAGACGTTGGCAGATTTTCGACTCAAGCTAAAATAGTTAGGTCTAATTCAGCCGCTGTTTGGTGGAAAATTCTAGCGCATGTGTGCTCTGATGGGTAGTTTTCCGTGTATTCTTCCATCAATACCTGGTAAATGCCAGAGCAGTACCCCAACAAACCGGTCAATAACCGCGCGCAATCTTTCCTTGTCCTTGTCCTATCCTCGCCCTTTAAACACACACACTTACACGCACTACACTATCACACATGTCGCGAGACCAGTCAGGCATTTGGAGGTTGTTATCGCTGAACCGGTGTCCCCTTAAACAGGGAGGTGCCTGGAGGAGGAAATAAACGGTACCTGACATTTAGGTCTGCGCCAGATCTCACCATCCAGCGAGGGTGGAACTCCGCCCCGTTCATAACTATTATTAATCGACATTAAATATTCACTACCCATACGGAATGAACCTGGAAGTTGATGAAGGTCGAAATATTAATTAACCAATCAACGAATAAAAATACCAGGAGGTGGTCTAATAAATGTAGTTTCTATGTATACAAACTTATCAAAAGTTGCCTCAGTAAAATATAAAAACTGACTATTGGTGCCTACCAATCCCTATCTCCCCTTCACATGCGATTCTCTGCACACAAAAATTGCTCTTCTTTTTTTACTTTCTTTTTTCTACTACTATGTACGTCAATCCACACCTTAGAATCTGGGAATTCCTCTCTTTGTTTCTTGTTTCCTTTCGTAATATTGGATTTAATCGACTGATTGATTGTAGTTTTCAGAGTACTTAAACATCTATTGTTATACGAATAATTGCTTACTGTTGCGGCAATACTGCGTACTGGCAACATACGTCTCATTAAAGGGTAACTTTTTCGTTGGGCCTACCGTTCTGAGTATACAGGAGTGTTAATTCATGTCAGGTCGAGTATTCAGGAGTGTCATTCAATTAAAATCTCCAGCATATTTCTTATAATATTAGCAATAATTAATTCCTTCACCGTTTTGATCTCATAACTTTTCCAATTTTGTCGGAGTCACCGGAATTTAGTGCGCATTTCCCAGATTCGAAGCACTGTTTGAGATTCTAGAGATCATTAATGTCATTTACAAACAGCAAATAAAATGCAATTCTGACGGTCGGCTGTCGGGGTAAGATTCCGACAGGTGCGATTTCAGAGCCATGCTGGGTACAGGACTGCCTAGATTTGCACTCATTTCCGTCAATTCACAAATTTTTGTTTTGGTTGTTTGGATGCAACAATATAAACTTTTCCCCGCCAATTTATGTATATCCTAAGCGCTTGAACTCTAGCACAACCTTCTGGACATTACAGAAGAACAGAAGTTTTCAAGAAGCCTCTATGTGTAACGAAGCATTTCTCTGCAAAATTACGTAGGAAATATTCTTCTAATAGAGGAGAAGACGATGGTGTCTTGTTTACGGATTGATATGACTCACTTTGAATTATTGTGTCGAATCATAATGGCTTTGGATCAATGGTCTCGTATCGGATGGTAGTAACGCATCGTATTGTTAATTGAAGGGCAAACATGGGAAAGTGAATGCGTATCAAAATTGAGTTAGTTTTGGAGGAAAATAAAAAAGACCTTTCAGTGACACTTAGGATTCAAAAGTATGGTCAGATTATTCACGTTAATACAGAGGATAGCGAAGAGAAAACTTAATATATGGTTAAATTCTTTGCTATTGATTGGACACATGGACATCCTTTTCCATGTACAAAGTGAAAATATCTTTTTGTGGCACTTTGTGCCTTTTTGAATGTCCGCCCTTCAATTGAGGTGTTTCTTACAACAACCAAACAAGTTCAAAATGACATATTGTGAGATATTTCACTTCGTTATTTCCTGCCACTGACGCTATTCGCTGGGACACTTCCTTTCGGCAAATGCCAAACACATTGGAAGATATAATGCGGGAAAACTATAAACTCATTAGTATGCAGATCTACGCTACGAAGTGTTTGGTTCCTCGTGGGAAATCAAGAACTTGAACAAGTTTGGCGCTGGTAAGAAACCCTTCAATTGAAGGGCGAACATTGGAAAGGGTATAAGTGCCACAAAACGATATGTTCACTTTGTGCATTGAAAAGGATGTCTATGTGCCCAAGCAATAGCAAAGAATTTAACCATACATGAAGTTTTCTCTTCGCTGTCCTCTGTATGGACGTGAACAATCTGAGCATACTTTTGAAACCTAAGTGTCACTGGACAGTTTTTATCATTTTCTTCCAAACCTAACTCAATTTTGATACGCATTTCCTTTCCGATGTTCGCCCCTCAATTAACAGTACGATGCGTTACTACAATCCGACACGATACCATTGACCCAACTGTCACTGACAGTTATTCTCATTTTCGTTGAAGCAATAGCATAGTCCAAGCAATAGCAAAGAATCGTCGTGAATCCATTGTTTCTACGCTTCGCCCCGCTGAGGCCAAGATGAGGTCCAGTGTGCGCCGCTCGGGGCGCCACGGGCAGAGGCAGGCGCGGGATTCCCGAAGGCCGGCGCGCGCCTTTTTGCTCCCGCGGGCGGTTTTGAACGCGTCGGACAAGGCGGTTATTATCGTGCGGTCGAAACCCGCGCGAGCGCGCCTTACGTCATCGCGAGTCCACTCGACCCGCGTCTCGGCCGAGAGGACTCGCCTGGGAAAGGTCAAGAGGTGTTAAATGGGCCTACGCCGCTCCGCCGACAAGCGAGGCAGAAGCAGCGTGTTGTGGTTTGTCGTTGGAATTTATGCGCTGCGAGGAAGTCAGACAACTTTGAACGAACGTGATCGTGTGAGAGTATTTCAACCAGGTTGGGTACAAGCAGGAAGATCTTGAAGAGGATCGAAACTACAAAAAAACTTCCAAAGAATCTCGCCCGTTTGGGGTGCTCATGACCTCCATTTATAAAGCCCTATATTTGTTTACGAATGAAACAAACGCTAGGATCCAGAAGTCTAGTACCAGTTGAGTGAATATAGCCTGTAGGAATATTTGCAGAAAAATACGTATCAATGTTTCTTCAGTTTCTGTAACGTTGTAGGGAAAATCTGAATTTCTTCCTTAATCGTATACTATTAACTTTATACGTAGAATTTCAGAATATAAAATTATCAAAGGAATGTAGACTGCTAGAAATATGAGATAGAAATACTTAAAAATTACTTTGTTAATTTAATAATAACGTATAGAAATGTAAGCAAAATAAGTAAATAAAATAAGAAATTCCAGATTGAATCGGAACCTCTTTGCATGTCGATCGATTTGGCTGGAAGCCGGAATACTAGTTAAGTCCGATGAACAAACAAACAAAGCTGTGTTTGTAATCTTCAATCTGTCACGAAAAAACATATTTTAATATTTCAATATTGCTTTTATCGCGCTACTAGAGAACACAATACTGGAGAACTTATTTTGAACGCCATGAACAATGGTGTATCGCGAGAAAAGACGATTTTTCAGGAAGGGAAAATTTTCATATTTAACCTTATGTATTTCAAGATAGACCTCAACGGTTTTCGGATACAGTTTAACATATCAAAAACGGAATTCTTGACTACAATAGTTTATAACGTGATGGGAAAACTTTTTTAAAATATATTGATAGGTAAAAGTACAAAAGAATTGGAAATGGACGTAAACAACTTGGAAAAAAACTGTGGAAGTATTACGAATTTGATTTCATATTGATATTTTACTGTAATCCTAAGCCGTCTTATTGACTTACTTGGACCTACTCTAAGCCGATGCACTTGAGTTGAAGTTGGTTGGGGAAGTACCTCGGCCTCGGTCAACCGGTTAAGAGGAAAAGAGTATCGCGAGATGAACGTGACCTGTTTTGAAAGCGTTGATACAGGCGACCCTGGAAAACCTCAAAACCAGTCAGATTGGTCACCCTCAAAACCTGCTAATGACTTCGGAATATTTCCTGAAAATTTAGAAGAGATGCTAACGTAACCTGAACTGTATTTGAGGCAGAATGATCTTGGATTTTTCGTGATTTTAAGGTCAATTGACGGACTAGGATTTCTAGGAATAGCCATGTTAATGCACTGTGTGAATCACGATAATCACGTTTTGATCATTACGTTTTCTTCAATATTTTTTGTTGTTTTCGATCCTTTAGGTAGCTCGTAGGCAATTCCCGAAGAGCACAGGGACTGCCACCTAAGCTTTCAGATTGATGTCTATGGAGATAAATACGTTGGATTTATGTAAATGTACATCGATATCTTAATTTTTCATACATTATGTTAACTGGTATTTATTATTGTATATTAATCGTTTAAACTCGCATGTAATTCTCTTTCATGGAATATATAATTTTAGTTCTATCATTATTTTATACATCATCCTGTATATTTTTGTTCTGTTTTGATGAGAGTATTTTAATTGACTCCTTTTCCTTTACTGTTGTCCACATTTTTCTTTTTTGCGTGTTAAGTTATCAACTATGTTATTGAAGTTGAAATGTCTAGTCAGAAATGTCTATTTTTACGTTTTTTAAAATAAAGCAGTGAATTTTTGATAATTCTTTATAAGACAGAAGTTTGATAAGGCAGAACAAATTCAAGGTACCGTCTTGGACCTTCTTAAACAGGTTTTATTATACTGCACTATTTTGTTGACATATCACACCAAAATTAGAATAATGAGCCACGCATAAAGTCCAGCGTCCTTAATGGACGTAGCTCATTATTGTGGCTAGAAATTGTGTGATTACTCCTATTCCACAAAAAGGAATTTTTCATTTTTTTATGTTTTTTCTTTTGAGAAAGTTGTATTACGAAAAGCATTGAACACCACATCGCCGATTTTACAAATAACGGTCGAATGACGTTATTGACCAGGGTTTAATTTGTATTTGTTGACATATTTGTTTGTAGATTAGTTACGATCAAACTTTTGTCAAGTGTGTATGCATCAGGCTCTTGAAAGTTGTTTAGTGCCTAAGCATCATTGTGACTATCAATATTTTCCCATTTGTTGAAGTGTAGTACGTATTTCCACGTAAGAAAAACTCCCATATATTAGAATATTTCAACATTTTTATATGCAATGTTCCGTATTTTAGTAGTTTCAAAACTATTCTTGGAAGATTATTTGTAAATGAAAGTGAACTTTAAAGTGGATAAAGAAGTTTAGCAGCAGATACGGATTTAACTGCACAATATACTGCAAGCTTCAAGATGAGGTCCGTTACCATTTCTCTACTTGCGCGGCAGTTTTTTTTCTTCTACACATCATGGATTAGGCTTGCGCCTAGTCCATTTCCAGTCATCCATTACGAACAATGGAAACAAATGAATTGTAACTAATTTTGATGTGTGAGTACACTTATTACAATAAATGCTATTTCTTTTTTGTTTGTTTTTTCTTGTAAGATGGTTTTATGAAAAATATTGAACGAAACACGGCCGATTAATTAAATGACATACTTGGGTATAATACTCCTCTCTTCTTGGTTCGCCTGCTCGCTTTCCACAGCGCAACCCGGGTTCGATTCCTGTCCGCATTCCTTTTAAATGTTTCAGTATCTATTGAGAGAGCTCACCTTTGAATTGAATTGAATTGAATTGAATTGAATTGAATGGAATTTGCCTTATTTTACGTGGCGAGACTCGGGCCATAAGGCCCGCTCTTCCGTCTGACCACGCAAATTTCGCTACGCTTCTTTCATCAACTAGCAGAGAAAGGGGTTATTTCTTGGGCGAGAAAAAGGCGATTTGAATTTAGCTCAGAGGCGTCATTTAGGCTTGAGGATCTTTTACATGCAAGTAAATCTACTAACATGGGACAGCCGGCTATACTTCCCCTCCGAAGGAACGTACGAAGGATTTTGTCACCCTAAAAATCCACGACTTCGATCGGGTTTGAACCCGCGAGCTTGGGTATAACAGTTCGGTACGCCAACCGTCACACCATCGCCTCCGCCTTTAGGTTAAGAACACCAGTATATTCGATGGAGGAATGTCTTCTTGCTAACAACACCAAGGAACCCCCTTATCTCATCGCCGAGATGGTCGGCCAAGGCCCGTAACGGGCTGTGGACCCAAAGGACACGATAGGTTATAAAACGCGTCAATGGTTTCAGTTTACAAACTTCAACTGCGTCCGCTTCTCCGCTGCTTGCCGCAGCAGCGGCCACCCGCTGCACGTGGGAAGGCCTCCATTCAAACGAATGCTCTGCTACGAGCCGCGGCGCTCGCAAGCGCACCGCCGTCGCGACGTGGGAACGGGCCCTTATTTCCCCTACGCTGTCGGCCTAGTGACGCTTAATAACTATTTTTGTCTAAGAACCCCTTCCTTTATGTTGTGTGCGCAGGCGCATGGCAGTGCGTCGCCGGCCACTGGTGCTGCTGGCGTGGCGTGGGCGGCGGCGGCGCAGGGGCGCGGCCGCGGCGAGCACGCGCCCGGGGCGCTGGGCCGACCGCCCACCCATCGTCTTTCGCCGCAGGCTCAAAGCCCCGCGTCATAGCGCGCCCCGACGCGCTCAACGCAGGTCAGTGCCACAGTGGGTTAACACATAAACAGGCTAATGGGCCCGTGCGTGATCTGGGCTGTCCGGGTGACGCCGAGGTGCTTAGCCTGAACGTAGCTGCGCGCCAGAGTCATGTGCGTGATCTGGGCTGTCCGGGTGAAGGCTGTCCGCGTCGAAGGCTGTGTTGCCGACGCTTCGACCATTTTGTCGTGGTCTTCCTCAGGGCTGGTATGAATACCAGTCCTGCATAGCAGCCCTGAGGGATCAAGCATACCAGCCCTGAGGAAGACCACGACAAGATGGTCGAAGCGAGCCTTCGACGCGGCGTCACCCGGACAGGCCAGATCACGCACATGACTGGCCGCGGAAGCCTACGACTTCAGGCTAAGGACCCCTTCATGCGGAGCCACTTGGCAACACTCCCGAGTGGCGCAGCTGCTGGCAAAGCGTTGGTTTAAACTTAGATTTATTTTCTGAGTCCGTTGACGTTCTGCTGTTACGGTGTCATCCAATCGGGAGTTTAAACGCCACTACGGTAGGTGTAATTCAAGTTCCCCATTGGATTACGTGACTCTTGTTGATTTACGTCAACAGACTCAAAATTTAAATCGAAGTATAAATGGAGATATTCCTACGAGCGGCTCAGTGCCGCAGCTGTAATGGTGAGTGGCGCACTCCCGTCTCCTGCAATGCAGTTATCCTTTCGCACCCCTGCCAGTACAACACAGTTCTAAATTGAAGCCTTTACACTAGTCCTCTCGGAAAAGCCACTGAGGTTTCCTGACAACAAATTCATTACCTTCTCAGTGGCGCTGCGGAATGGTTTCATGTGAAGGCTGCCTACGCACGTGCAAGCTGCTGGACACGATCCATCCAATAAGTTCCCCACCCAAAATGATTCATTCGTAAATAAGTAAAAATGTTTGAAATCATGAATTTACTTCTGATCAAAAGATAAACATTCCTTTTCTTGAAAAGTGCCATACAAAAGTGTGCACGAAATGTATTTTTAAAATGCGAAGATATGTATGTATGTATTGTATTCATTATTTGAATATTAAATTTGTAAATTGAAATATCCTAGTTTTATTTTCAAATTGATTTTAGTTATATATATTAATTATTTCAATACATTTGGGGGAGCTTACAGTTTTGTTGCGTTTAAGCTCCTGAAAATATTAATCCGGCTCTAGTCTGCACAGAGGAGTTTCGTCTTGAAATTCTATCATGCTTCTTTCAGTTCAATCTTTGTAGTCTTTCTTCTAAATGTGTATTTAATGGACTGCTTATTGCACGTAAAATTGAATTTTTTGACTTAGGTAGACAGTACGTTGTATCCCCCGTTTGTACGATGGCTATCAATGCTTGAAAGATAAAAATGACGTCTTAAAAAATGAATCCAGTAGGCCAAACAACATATGTTTTTAAAATTTGTTTAATAAATATTTTATTACTGTAATTCGTAATTGTGTAAGTTTACTTTGTAGATGTTCTAGGCCCTGTTTATAGATTTTTTATTTTTATTTTTTTTAAATTTATTTTTATACCACATATTATATTCCTTTTTCTGTATTTGCTTAATATTCCTGTCGTTGTACATAGTTTGCTGCCTCCACTCATGTGAGCGCGTGTATGTAGCAGGGGGCCCGCTGAGCGTGCGGGTGGAGCCGCGCCAGCCGCTGGGGCGCGCCACGGCGGCTCTGCGGGGCGTGGCGTCGCGACTGCAGCGCCTGGTGGGCGCGGCGGACGGCGCGGGCAACCTGCTCATGTCGCCGCTCAGCGTCGCCGCCGCCCTGGGCCAGCTGCTGCTGGGCGCCCGCGGGGAGACACGAGCGCTGCTCGCCGACCTCCTCGACGCGGTGAGTCAAGGCAGAGCTTCGCAGCCCTCCACCCCTATCTCCGTAATGGGAAAATGAAACTTTGGTGCAGGGACAGGTTGCGGCTAATTTCTAATGCAAATAAAAAGAAACTAGTGCTGCCACAGAATGGCAGGGACTTAGTCGTATTGGTTTTCTATTTCCGTTGGTCTGGGCTAGCTCTTCTGACTTGTCACATACTCTTGCGGGCTGCCATCTATCGCCACCCAAAGTATATATATATATATATAATATAGTATATATATATATATATTATATATTTATAATTTATATTACTACTGTGTTAATATTGTAATCTTATAGTATATATGTCGACTGGGAATCAGGTACTCTCATCGGAACAAATAAAATAATATAAATTAGACGGGTTACACATTCGTTCGTGAATAGGTCCGGGGTAAATGAGACGACTGCTGCATTAGTAAGGAGATAATCGAGGGAACTCTTTTTTGTGCAAATGAAAGTTTTAAATTGATTGAAACACACTAGTATAAATAAATTTCTCTTACAAATACGCAGTGCGCACAAGGGCGCTTTTAAATAATTCCGTGCCGGAGTAACGCTACCTTGAAGCTTCCGATGGTCCCATCCGGGGCTGGAGGCGAGCGTGGCCCTCGGGCTGAGCAAAACGCGGGCGCCGGGTGTTCGGCAAACTTCGGTCGCCCCCGGAAGCTTGTCGTAATCCCGCATTTCTCCGGCGGTCGGACTCCGACGACCTCCCATGCAAGGGCCAACGAAACTCGCCGGGAATCCCACCCCCACCAGCCATAATGCAAAGGCATATGCACATATACTAACTTGCACAACGGCGAATGGCGTCCCGTGGCAGTCCGATCACAACTGTTCATTACTCATCACATCCCATCACTGTTGCTACGTGCGGCCCGCTGCTGCATCACACCCGGCGGAATGGAACGCGTGTCTGTCGGTCACTCAAACTCCATATTAATCGTTTTTTCTCGATCCCGGTCCTGTGCGATGCACTTCCGTTTATCCTAATACTAATGATCGATATTTGTGAGCACCTCTAATATCCCCTTCAACGTGGCTACAATCAGTTCCAACACTGTTGAGTAATTTACTACAACTTGCCTGGGGCACGCAACAGCCCGTCGTGTTGCAGGCTCGAGGCTTCTCCGCGATACTCTCACACACCGGCGCTCAGCCGCCTCCCTGCCGTTACTTCCCCCAACCGTCAACTCGCCTCGCCCCGTCTGCCCCCCGGTTTGACCCCGTTGTTGGCAGCGGCGGCGGCGCGGCGTTTCATACGGCTGATCGATTTTAGTGCTTCTTTTAACTTTAGAATTAGTAATCAAATTTTGCTTGTTTATCAGCGGAAAACCGTTCTTCGTTATATAAATTTTGAAATTGCCTCAATTTTTTCAAGTTTTCACGTTTTAGGAATAGAAGAACTGAAGTATTATTTTAAAATATTAAAGAATGGTATAATTTCCCGTTTCTAAAAGGCATTTTCTGATTGAAAAATTTGGAGGCC
>BOPP01000037.1:3222265-3249382 GCA_017312745.1 Gryllus bimaculatus
AACGTTTTACGTTTTAGGAATAGAAGAACTGAAGTATTATTTTAAAAATATTAAAGAATGGTATAATTTCGTTCTAAAAGGCATTTTTGATTGAAAAATTTGGAGCCCTTACCAAAGTAAATGTTGTTTAGCGTTGACGTAAATGCGAAATTTGAAGCCCTTTTGAAGAATTGCTTTTCGATAAAATTGAATTTCGATAAAATTATTGATAAATAACGTGTCAGTAAAAGTAAACAAACAATGTCCTGCCGGTGCGGATCATCGAGATCGCTAAGGCAATAGTGCCCTAGCTCTCTTGGACCGAAGAGTCCGCCTCGGGCATGGTTGTATTGTGTGTGTCCTTTCACCCCTTTCATCATTATAGTGACATCCTCACAGTTACCAAACCGTTACACATAGTAGTGGTCGCTAATGAAGCCTAAAAGTTTGATGCAACTCTAAATAAATAAATATAAATAAATAAAAAATAATAATAAATAAATAAATAAATAAATAAATAAATAAATAAATAAATAAATAAATAAATAAATAAATAAATAAATAAATAACTAAAAAATAAATAAATAAATAAATAAATAAATAATAAATAAATAAATAAATAATAAATAAATAAATAAAATAATAAAATAAATAAATAAATAAATAAATAAATAAAATAATAAATAAATAAATAAATAAATAAATAAATAAATAAATAAATAAATAAATAAATAAATAAAAAGAAAAACAACAATTTCCTGTGAACGGGTTCTCATTGTGTTCAGCCCGGGCCGACGAAGACGGTGCCGAAGGTATCGCTGGGCGGGGAGGTGCTCATCCCGGACCTGGAGTACCACCAGCAGTTCAAGGCGCTGCTGGACCTGCTGGCGGCGGACGACGCCCCGGCCAGCAGCGTGGAGCTGCGCATCGCGTCCGCCTTCTTCGCGCAGAGGGGCCTCCCGCTGCGCGCCGACTTCCAGCACGCGCTGCACGACCTCTACCAGGCCGACGTGCGCTCGCTCGACTTCCGGTGAGGCGCCCCGCACTCCGCACAGCTACACGTGCATGCTCACTCACGCGCGCAGACACTTCAGCCACACACGTGTATGCTCACTCACGCGCGAAGACATGTCAGGCACACATGTGTATGCTCATTCACGCGCGCAGGCAGCTCAGGCAGACACGTGTATGCTCACTCACGCGTGCAGGCAGCTCAGGCAGACACGTGTATGCTCACTCACGCGCGCAGACACCTCAGGAAACACGTTTATGCTTACTCACGCGTACAGACACCTCAGCCACACACTATTATGCTCACTCACGCGCGCAGGCACCTCAGGCATACATTTGCTCACTCACGCGGGCAGACACCTCAGGCAAACACGTGTATGCTCACTCACGTGCGCAGGCACTTCAGGCATACATTTGCTCACTCACATGCGCAGACACCTCAGGCATACACGTGTATGCTCACTCTCGCGCGCAGACAACTCAGGCAAACACGTGTAGACTCATTCACGTGCACAGGCAGCTCAGATACACACGCGCTTGCTCACTCACTCACATACGCAGGACCCTCATGCTCACTCGTGTGCGCAGACTGCTCAATCACAAAAGAACATTTTCATTCATGCCCCAGACAGTGCGGACACACACGTACTTGTATGTGCTCATTCACATGCACAGGTACAGCACAGACCCGAATATGGAAATACATACGTACCGACACTTGACAGGCTTATTTGTACATCCACACTCACGCACTCAAAGAAATGAGGCAGACATTCATGGATGCACACCTCACGTAGACACATCACACGCTTATACGCTCAAGAACACTCTCACGCAATGGCACAGCGTATAAATACATAAACGTGCTCACTCCCTTCCGCAAATGAAGCACATGCACATTTGCAATTGCACTCTCACTACTACCGACCCATCATATTTACACTGATGTGCACATTCACATGCACAGCATACATGCCCATTTGCAATTTTACACATGAACACAGAGCAGGTAGGCACAGGTAAATTGGCATGCACAGACACCTCACAGGCCCGTGTATACATGCATACTCTAGGTACAAACTCAGCTCAGAAAGGTTATGCACTTGCACACCCACGTATACAGATGTCATAGGTGGAATCAACACTTAATCACTCATTCTGATCAATGGATTCTCTCGGTAATGGACGTTTTCTTTTACACTAAAACAGCGGAGCTGGCTGACGATAATGAATCGTGATGAGGGTGATGAATTCATTTATGTAATGATTTGTAGTCTCGTTATAATTAAATTCTTATGAAAATAGAGGTTTTTCTATACGTTAAAATTACAATGAGCTGGTTGATGGTGATGCTATATTTCATTTAGTTTTTTATTATCAAACAGACATCGGCTTATTTCATTCCTCCTATTATTGCCGTATTTTGTTACACAAAATCATGGTTGAGCTGCTAATGATGATAAATGGGTATGATGGTGATGAGTTCAATAATTTTCAAAAGAGTTCATAGATAATTGAATTCCCACGAGGATTCTGAACACTAAAATAACGATGCGTCTGATAGAGTTGTGAATAAATATGTACCTGACGGTGATAGCGCTGATGGTGATGCATTCTGTCATTGAGTAATTTTAATCATTAAACAGACACTATTCCCCTGGCAATAGAGGCTCTGTCTGATGGTGATAGCAATGATGGTGATGCATTGTTTCATTTAGTATTTTTTTATTATTAGACTCCGGTTAAAACGATTCACCTTGCAATAGAGGCCCTGGCTGACGGTGATAGCGCTGATGGTGATGCATTTTGTCATTGAGTCATTAAACAGACACGATTCCCCTGGCAATAGATGTTCTCTCTGATGGTGATAGCGATGGTAATGCATTGTTTTACTGTAGTAATTTTTATTATTAGTCTCCGCTTAACACGCTTTTTTCCCCCTTGTTCACCATCGACGGTGACGGCGCAGGGAGCGTCCGGAGGAGGCGGCAGCGCAGGTGAACGAGTGGGCGCGGCGGGCGACGCGCGGCCGCATCCCCACGGTGCTGGCGCAGCCGCTGCCGCCCTCCACGGCGGCGCTGGTGGCGAGCGCCGTCTACTTCCGCGGCGCGTGGGCGTGGCCCTTCGACCCCGAGCTCACCGTCAACGGCTGGTTCCGCCTGGACGCGCGCCGCCGCGTCGCCACCAAGTTCATGCGCAGCCACTTCACCGAGGTGGCCTACTACGACGCGCCCGGCCTCGGCTACCGACTCGTCGTGCTGCCCTACAAGGTACGCTTGCGTTCATTGGTTGGCTGGTGGTTGGTAATGGCTACAGTTATGAGTCACGTTGTCCCAACGTGAGCTCACGGCCGATAAAATGATTGATTATTTAGTTATTATTTTATTAAAATATAACTAAATAATCAATCCTTTAACTCTTATTTAATATATTTTTAAATATTATTTAATATAACTATTATTTATTATATTTTAATAAAATGATTGATTTTTTATTATTCCGGGCACGAACGTCTAGCGCCATTTGCCCCGTACGCGTAATGCATGTCTTATCCTGAGAGGTGGCGGTGTTCCTCCTCTCTAGAAAGTGAGATCCAACGCCGACATGAATTCGGCTTGCGGTCTTCCCCTTGTGGGGTATCTGCGCCCGTAGAGCACAGCACAGCCAAGTTCTAAGCTTTACCGCCAGATTTGTCAGGAAACCAATCGGGAGATTGAAGCTTGTCCGGAAAGGGGCGATGAACTCTGGCGAAATACCAACTACTAGGCTGATATGTATGTCGCCGGAACTCACGTTCTAGTGAGAGAGAAGCATTGCTATCTCCTGATTATGCACTATACGTAATGGATAATGTACGGATAATGACCGTAGCGGTTCACGCACCCGGAAACACTAAATATTAAGCAATAATTTTATCTCTACTGACGTGGTCGACGCGTAACCTATACTTCAGGGAGAGCGGCTCGCTAACTTTTATCGCGCCTGCTGTAAATATGTTGCTTCTACAACCTTCTCCGTTAGGTGAACAATTTATTTGATGGCAATACAAAATATTGATGAAGTAGTATTTCCTGGTTGGAGGGATTGAAATCTGAGTTATCTAAAAACCGTCTGTCTAGTTGCCAATGTTTTTGAACGTCTCACTGCGACTGTCTTCTGGGCTAAATGTGAGGTGAATTACACACGGATTATATGGGCTTGTCACCCTCCATTGGTACTGACGAAGGTAGCGAGGCGACTAGCAAAACGTTGACGGACAACTCTGCTTCCGAACAGTTGAACACAATCGCTTCCGGTCAGCCACGATTCAAGCAAAACACATTCACTAATATACGAGTGTTCTGATTTTTCCATCATTTGTTGTACCCGCTTTTCTACCAGCAATAGTAAATTCTACCTTAGTCAGCAGATGGTATTGCACTTAAGTCTTAGTTGTTTTTGGCTGTCTTGTTCTTCATTATGAAAATTAAATATTTGCACTTCTAATATCCTGTGACATGTCGCTAGAAATTAATTAGAATATTTAACTCTTATCCTGCTTCTTATATAATTATGGATTGGTCAGTAATGTTGAAGTTTGTTATTTGGAGAATGATAAAAATCAAAAACTAGTATTCGGTTTTTTCACAATTGTCACACTTTCCTCCAAGTGATAGATGTTAGACAGCCTTTCAAAGTAAAATGAAAAAAATACAAAAAAATTAAAAGCTGTACAAACATGTGCATAGAAGTATTTAATTGGCTATCCGGGTGACGTAGGCATTACGCCCTGAGGAAGGTCGCAGAATGGTCGGCACCTTCGCCATCGACGCGGCGTCACCCGGACAGCCAAGAAAATACTGACCCCGGCCGCGAAAGCCTACGCTCTCATGTGCATAGAGGTTAAATATATGTATAAAAAGCAGCAAGAAGTACATAAACAAAATCTGAATTTGTTGTTTTAGAAAAACCTAATTAATAGTTCCTAATAAATAGTAAGCGACATTGACATACGCAGGTAGTATCAAATTATATTTTTAGAGTTTTAAACTCTCGCCTAATATTAGAAAGTAGAAGATTTTTAATAGATGCTTTACCTTCCGTGTCCTTCCTCTGGCTACGTATTCGTCGTTTGTGAAAAAGTGTATGTTTGTGTAAAGTAACTGAATAGTGTTACGAGTTTAGAAACAATCTGAATGTTTAGTGGATATTTTTATTCCATGACAGTTGTTTTACATTTTGGGTGCTACTCGCAACCCCATTTTCAAGTAATTGTGGAATAATCCATTAAGTGATTGTGGAAACATCCATCAATGAATGTTGTGTGTGTGCAGGGTGGGCAGACGGCGATGTACGTGATGCTCCCGGAAGACAAGGAGGCGGACCTGCGCACGTTCGCGTCGTCCATCTCGCTGGACGGCATGATGGCGGCGGCGCGTGCTGCGCGCCCGCAGACCCTCACGCTCATCCTGCCGCGCATGAACATCGCGGGCAGCTTCAGCCTCAAGGAGCCGCTCAGCAACCTGCGCAGGACGCGTCGCCTGCGCAGGACGCGGCGCAGCAGCTCAGGCGCAGCACCCTCCACGCCCGCGCAGGTCTCTGCCGCCGCCGCTGCTGGGCCCCGCCAGCCCTCCACGCCCACTCGCGATTCCTCGCGGCCTCTCCCGGGCCAGCGCGCGCCCTCGCCGGCTCTCCCAGGGCTTCGCCAGCCCCCCGCGCCCACTCGCGATTCCTCGGCGACCTCTCAGGTTCTCCCAGGGCTTCGCCAGCCCTCGCAGCCTCCCCCGAATCCCTTGACGTCTCTCCCAGTCCAACACGCGCCCGCGGAAGCTTCACCGGAACCGCAACAGCCCTCGCATGCTCTCCCAGATCTTTCGAGTATTGGCCCGAAATCTCAAGGGCCCTCACAGTCTCTCCCGAGCCTGCTGCCGTCCGCGGAGGCTCTGCGAGGCGAGAGTGCGCCTTCGGTACCTGATGTCCCCTCGCATGCTCTCCCAGGGCTCCGACAGCCCTCGCAGCCTCTTCCAAAGCATCTGGCCTCCTCTCAGCCTTTGGCAGGCGTGCCCGAACAGGCCTCCAAGGAACCTCACACACCTTTCCGATCTCTTCCAACTCCCCGCGTATCCTCGCAAGCTTTTTCGGAACCTCAATCGCCTTTAGATGTTTTCGCGGCACTCTATGAGCCCTCGCGGTCTGCTCCAAACTCTTCTGTGCCCTCACATGCTCTCCCGATCACCCGCGTGCCCTCGCTTTCTCTACGAGGATTCCACGCTCCCTTGCGCACTCTCCCGGCCCATGGTGCTCCCTCGCAGCCTCTCTCGGTCTCGCCCGATCCCTCGCAGCCTTTCCAAGTCTCGCTACCAATCTCTGGGAATGAATCTGGCGAACAGAATCCGGTGCAAGGGATAGTCGTGGAAGAACACTCTCCAACACCTGCAGCGAAAACGTCCTTGAATCGGCCTGTGGTCGTAGGTGTTCCTTTGAGAATCGTGGACACGGACGATTCACATGGTTCCTCTAAGCGACAAAGTAATTTTTATTACCAAGCAAAAGCATCACCGAGTGATACACTTGCGTCAGGTTCTTACCAAGAATCGCACATCCTGTACCCTTACAGACCTACTTCCACCACCAATCGAAAGTCATCCAACGAAAAACCATCAAAGATTATGTTCAATGCAAAAGACACTCAAGAAGCCCTTGTCCGTAAAATGGTGTTGGGAACCCAAGTAAACTTCCCGTATGATACCAGTCTCCTTTCTACTGGTGTGCTAAAGGACCCCATTTTACCTTCAGTGTCGAATCTTAGAAAAATCCGCCCTGCGCTGGACGCGAACGATAGAGGGAACTGCACAGCGACGGCGGATGTGTCCGTTAGCGACTCCGCGTCACCGGGTGTTCCCACTAAATTGTTCGCAAATATCTTCATCAAATCTTCGGCGTCCGTCCACACCGGATCGCTGAAAGGTCGAGAAGAGGAGCAAGTAAGTGAATGAAGTCGTTGCCAAAGTAGTGGTTGCCTGTAGTGTCTTCTAGAATTGCTGTCGCAAAATCTCTGATCTGCACATTCACACAGTAAGTAAGAACTGTACTCTTTTTGCATTTCGTTCCGATATTTTCTCTTCAATTATTTAAATTTGATATTCTTCTAAAGCACAAAGTGCAATAGTCTGAATAGAGCTTTGGCTTCACAATGGTGATGTTTGGTTAGTTTCTTCTGTTATATTTGATCTACTTTTGCCGCCACTATATTTAGAAAAGCCTGCTTTGTTGTCACGGTACAACATTGATATTCCCTACCATCAACTTTAATTGGGTTGAACCAAATGTGCAATAAGAGAGTGAAATTGCAAATATTGTTTCGAAGATTCAAGTAAGTGAATAACGTTATAATGAGTTTCTACATTCTCGATTTCAACAAATTAAATAAAACGCGTATTAGACTTCTGGCTAATATTTCTTAAATTTTTTTCTCTCGATGCGTCTAGTGCCGAAACTAATTTTAAGTACGAAATTCCAGGTAACAAATTTATGAAATTATTTGTATATTGAATAAAACATGTAGAGTACATTAAGAACTGAAATCTAAGAATTTGTATTACGAATTCTGTTATTTACTTGCAGATTTTAGTAACGACTTACAAGACTTCATATCAAAAGATTTTTGAATATTTAACTTTTTAATTTAGTTCATAAACAATTAATCAAAACGAATCCAGAAACGTATTCAGGTACAATTTTAATATAAATAAATGTATTGATGATTGAGAATTAATTTATTCATATTCGAAGAAATTTTACATGAAACCATTATAAACGAATATATTTTATTTGTAGACAAATGCAAATTTTTGCGAAAAGAAAATTATTCTTCGAAAAACAGTTGGTGGACCTTATTGGCCAAAGTGATAATCACCACTGGCGTCGAGGATAAAATTATGGGAAAATAACTATTCAAACTCCAGGAAACTTTAAAGAGAAATGTTTCCTTATACATTATTCTTACCTTCTTCCTTGTACTGTCATTATATATAAGACTCCCCGTGCCATTTCCTTCTGTTTGGGAATTCTGCTTCCTCCCCTTCACTTTTACATTTCAGCCTCGGCGTAGATTTTCCTTACCTTCTCCGCTCTTATATGCATGGTGAAACGCACGTTGTTCGGTTTGAATGTAGAATACTCGTGTAATCTTATTTCTTCGGTATGTTTCATGGTGCAAGTGCATGTGAGCGTGAGTTTGTCAATTGGAGTTCTGCGGGTTGTTTTGGCGTAGAGACAGCTAGTATTTTTAATTAATGTGAAAATTTTAATTATGAGAATTAATCAATAATCATTTGTTATTGTAAATTGTATTTCTTAGTAAAATTGTTCACAAATAAAAACTTTGCTGAATTATAAAGAAATATTTCTAATATACAAAATGGTTATTGTTGCTTCTTGCTTGGCATTGAAAGTAAAGAAAGTAAACTATTTATGGAAATAAGTGTCTGGTCAACGATTTGTCAACAGAATTTCGTATAAAATATATGTGAATGAACGTCTCTTATGAAATTGCTGTGCTCATGGTTTTACTTATTCTTCACAGGAATCAACCAACCACATCCTCATCGCCAGAAGCGAGCCAAGAGCCAGAGCTGTGGACGCACCGGCAACGCCATCTGCGGAATCTCAAAACACCACCCCGGAACTGACGTCAGCTTCGTCTTCCACGGGATCTGCACCTTCTTCAGGACCCGCCCCATTCACATCAGACGTTTCCCAACCCAATTCCCCTCCCTCCCCACCTTCCCCACCCGCGCCAAACAGTCCGTCCGTCCCCCCTCCCGCTCCCTTGCCGCCGTACGTTCCCTCTGCGGACCCGGCTCGGCCTCCCTCCCCTCAGCTACCAAACGCTCCATCGAATCCCTCAACCACAACTCTGCCTCCGTACGTCTCCCCGGTCGTCCAACCGTCGCCCACCCCCGCGCCAGCCGCGGAGACGACGCCGACGGGCGGCGCGTCCCCGGCGCCGGCCGTGGAGATGCAGATGTCGGAGGGCGACGGTGCTGCGCTCAACCCGTTGGCGGTGGGGCTCAGGGCGCGTTCGGCGTTCGGCCGCGCCCGCGCCCCCCGGCGCCTTTGCTGACGTCGACCTCGACCTCACGCGCCTCCAACCCAGACGCTGAGGGTCTCCGACGCGCTGCACACGTCTGGCTCGAGGTGCGGGCAAGTGGCGAGCGCTTCTGCTTCTTGTCCTCCTATTCTTCTTCTTTTCTTTTCTTTCTCTATTCTTCTTCGTCTTCTTCTTTCTCCTCTTCTTGCACCCTGGATTTTTTTCCTGACCTCCATCATAATCTCCTCACTTCATTTTACTATTCCGAATACGAACGTATATACGTAGTAATATACGTTGATGTAGGGAAAGTTAAGTAATGCTGCGGAAATTGATTACGAGATTTCAAACGGGAATACACGTTTTCGGGTCCTTTGATATCGATGAAGTGTTTTTTTCAAAACCTCTGTTCCGTCCATCCATCCGTCCGATCCATCCATCCGTCCATGTCCATCCGTCTGTCCATCCGGTCTGTCATCCGTCTGTCCATCTGTCTGTCCATTCGTCTGTCCATCCGTCTGTCAATCCGTCTGTTTATCCGTTTGTCCGTCCGTTTGTCCATCCTTCTGTCCATCCGTCTGACCATTCGCCCGTCTGTCTGGTGTATGTGAACAACACTAGCGCCTAAACCATGCGTAGGATTTTTTCTAAATTGAAGAAACCCCTATCCATTTGGCCTGAGTTGAAACTGCAATTTTGAAAATCATTCATTAGTTTTTGGTTGTACTTATATGAAGGCCCTGAGACATTTTCAAAATTTTCTCAAAATTTGTTCCAAATTTTTACTTTAAATTTCTTGTAAGAATAGAAAAATATACATTTATAAAGGTGGCATAGGTCCGATTTTCACGATTAACTATGAATTTTCGAAAATTTCAAAAGTTTGAATTTTTTCGGTGTCTTCCTACAACTACAAAATTAAAGATAGAGATTTTTTCCTTCAAATAAAATTTGTTGTCCATAATTTCTTTCGTTAATATCATAGACATTTTTGAAAATTTTAGTAGTTTACGCGCTATATTGCGTGAAATTTTGGCAATTTTAAAAACTTACAAAAACACGATTTTTGCGATAGGGCTCCAACTTTTTTTAAACGTTTAGTAGAGATTGTGCTTAATGCACTTTATAAGATAACTTAAACGCCATATCGCTCTATTCTTTTGTTTTTTCAACGAAATAATTTTTTACAAAAATGTAATTTTTTGACTTGTCTCTGACGTTAATATTTACACTAGCGGTATTTTGTTCACATTATTATATTTATGAGTACATGTGCTTTAAATAATGTCAGATAAAGTTTCTCGAAAACTCAACCCTTTTCTGAGAAAACTAGATAAAACATTTTCTCAAAAACGGTTCCAAATTTTTTCTTCAAACTTTTCAAAAGAATAGTGCTAATTGCACTCTTTGATAAGAGGTAAAGTTCATTTCTGGGTATTTTTTTCAAATATTACACAGATATAATTACACAAATGTTTTTTTTGAAAGATCTCTCACGCCTTTAATATTCACATTTCCAACAATTTGTAAACACTATTGTATTTGTGAGTTAATATGCTTTAAATTTCTTTAAATGAAGTTTTTCGTAAACTCAATTGTTTTCTGTGAAAAGTACTTTTAAATTTCGAATTTACTGTATCGCTAAAGGACTATTTTATTTAAAAGTGGCTTCAATTTTTTAAAAGAAAATTGCCCTTTAGGACAAGGTTTTACTGTTCTTTAATATTCTTAAAGTAATGTTTATATTCTAGTATTACAAAACCGAAAAATGAATAACATTTTTTAAAAAAATGTACTTTGGGCGGTGATAGATGTCAGCACGCAAGAGTGTGACATGTGGCAACTTCGAGTAGCTAACCGAGACCGTACGAAATATAAAACTAATACGGTAAAGTGCTGTGTTTAGTAGCTTAACTAGTTCTTCTTTAATCTTTCTCTTTGTTTATCTCCTTCGACCTCTATCTTCCTCCTCCTTTATGTATCTTATCCTTTATCTTCATTCTCCTTGATATTCTTCCTTCTTTATCTTCCTTTTTCATCTACCGTCTTTTTTTCTTTCTCCCTTCTCCCTCCTGTCCTCCTCCCTACGATATCTACATTCTTCTTCAATCTTCTTCCAACCTATACATCCTTTATCCTCATCCATTTTTATAATTCTTCCTTACCTTCATTTTCTACTTTCTACATATTTTTTCAGTTTCCCCTCTTGTATGTTTCTTCTTCCTTTTTCTTAGTTGTTTTATTCATTCGTATTCATTTATTCTTTCTTCGCTGACTTCTTCTATCTGATCTTCACGATATTACATTATTTACATTCGCACATGTTTTGATATTCTCACTTCTTCTCTGCGTTTCTAGTTTATACGAGTATGTTATATTCTTTTTTTTGTAAACAAAGTGCAAACCCATGCTGTTTATTATATCGGCCAGTTTTGTCCATTTTTTTCTTTTTCTAACATTTACGCAGATATTAAGTCTACTTTTCTTATTAAGAACAATTTGTTGGTTTTTATTAACTATTTTTTCTTTTAATTATTCATATTATTGAGAATATATATTTGAAGAATATTCCTGGAGAACACGATAGTGACAATTATGAAATCGTAACACTTATTTTACGTAGTATGTTCCTTATGTCTGCTTAAGGCAATCACAGAGCGAACTCATTCATTCTTAAGGCGCGATTCAAACGCACATTTCACACATAACTCGGTTTTATCCGCAGTAGTCTGCGCCGATATGGCTTTTCAGTAGCCTCCCTGGCAACAAGGTTCCATCTGTCAAAATGACCTGTCTTTGGACTTAGTAGGCATTAATTTAGTTTACTCAAAAACCGTTAAAAATGTCAATTACTTTACAGAATGTTTCTTAGAGAAGAATGATTATTAAAACATTATTACAAAATTGTTCAATGACAGAAAGATGGAGTAAATCGTTTGCATTTCGCCCAGACACGTTCCCCTCGTGCAGCAAATTACAGCTTTTCGCTATAATTGACATCTGAAATGTGTGTTGTAGTTAAACTATTTGTTTATTATCAGTCCATGTATTAAGAACAGACTATTACTATTACTATTACTATTACTATTACTACTACTACTACTATTATTATTATTATTATTATTATTATTATTAGAAATAAATGATTCAAAATGTATTTCCAATAATAATATTCTGTTATAAATACATGGACCAAGAACAAGTAAATAAATAATTATAATACGAACATACACATAAACATTAAATAATTAAACTCTTTGTGTAGAGTAACAAAATGTTTAGTCATTCACGAAATAGGCGTATACCTCATAATGAGACTGTATTCAGTCTGAAAACGTTGAATACATGTGAATAAAACGACAAATATTTGAATAACGTTGCTTCACTTCAAAAATATGTTTAATTTAATATCCTACGCAACAGAAAATGAATAGTGAATACAGCTCTCATTGACAAAACCTGCACTGAAGATAATATTATATGAATTCAACTGACACTGTAATCTATAATTAAATCATCTACTGAACGTGTAGAACAGGTTAAAGTGTCCTCGTTTATTTAAAAAGAGGGACGAGTAGAGGAACGGCAGGCATCCGATTAAAAGAGCGTCCGATTAATTCAATTTGGATTCATCGTATTCAGACATATTCGTATTGTTCGGATCCAGATTAATTGGATTCCGGTTAATCGCATTACTGATTCTTGGATGCCTGTTAATCTGATTCCAATTGAGGAGGTTGATCGGACACCGACCGAGAGAGCACCTCAGTCCAAAGAGTCACCGTAGTTTAAACCCGAGTCGTTTCCTCGTTTATTTAAAAAAGGGACGAGAAAGGGAATGGCAGGCATCCGATTAAAAATGCGTCCGATTAATTCAGTTTAGATTCATCGTACAGACTAATTCAGATTGTTTGGATCCAGATTAATCGGATTCCGGTTAATCGCATTACTGATACTTGGACGCTTGTTAATCCGATTCCAGTTAGCAGGTTCTGATTGATCGGACAGCGAGTGAGAGAGCGTGACAGCTCAGAGGTCACCAGTCTAAAACCGAGTCGTTTCCTCGTTTATTTAAACGGCAGGCATCCGATTAAAAGGACGTCCGATTAATTCAATTTGGATCAATCGTATTCAGACTGTTTGGATCCAGAATAATTGGATTCCGGTTAATCGCATTACTGATACTTGGATGCCTGTTAATCCGATCCTAGTTGATTAGGACACCGACCGGTAAATCGCATTATTAATACTTAGATGTCTGTTAATCTGATTAACTGGACACCGACCGACAGAGCGTCCCAGTTCAGAGGTCACCATAGTCTAAACCCGAGTCGTTTGCTCGCCAGGTGACGGAGACGGGCACGGAGGCGGTGGCCGTCACCACCACCCTGGTGGACTACAGCGGCGCCGAGCAGCTGGTGGCGGTGAACCGGCCGTTCCTGGTGGCCATCGTGCACGAGCCGTCGGAGGCGCTGCTCTTCTGGGCCGCGGTCAACGACCCCACGGGCGGCGCGGGCATCCGCACCGACGTCCCGCAGGCCGCGGGCGCCGGCGCCGCGCGCTTCGCACGCTGAGGCTCACACGCACGCCCACACGCACGCGCAGACGCACATGTGGGGGAGACGTAGTTGGTATTTACAAGTGAGCATGTACTCTTCTGGCAAACTTTGGAATGTGATTCCTATGTAGAAATGATAAACTGTGAACGTATGTCCAATCTTTGCGGAAAATCGATGCACACACACAGATACACGCGCGTACACACGCACACATGTTCATGTGTGCTCATGTGTGACACCTGACCATGTGTGCATTGAGGATTGACGATTGAGTAAAACCTTGCGGAACGAAAACTCATGAAATACGGTATGTGGGGGGAAGCGTAGTTGGAATTTATAAGTGAAATTGTGCTCTTCTGATAAACTTTGAAATGTGATTCCTATGAAAAAATGAAAGACCAACTATGAACGTATGTTCAAAAAATGCATACACACATACGCGTTGAAGGAGAAAAAGTGAGTAAATCTTTGCGGAAAACCGATGTACAAGCACACACACGCGCACACGTGCCCACACGCGCAAGAAGGATGGACGAATAAGTAAAATCTTGCGGAGAAACTACTGAAGAAATGATTGGAATATCATATTTGTTGGGAAGGCGTAGTTGGTATATACAATTGAGGATGCACTAAACTGGCAAATTGTGGAATGTGATTCCTCTGTAGAAACTTCAAATATGTGTCCAAAAATGCACGTACATAGACTCACATATAAATGTTGAAGATGGACAAATCAGTGAAACCTATTAATGAAATAATTCGGAAATTGTTGTAATATTGGTGAGACGTAGATGGTATTTTCAGAATGAGCTATGGCTGTATACTCTTCAGACAAATTTCGGGAGATGATTCTTGAGTTTAAATGGTAGAAAAAATATTTCAGAAAATGCACATACAAAGGACCATTCTGATAATTTAGTAATACTCTCAAACTTCGTCCCTTAGTTTCCTTGTACTGGCACACTGCGTGTCCATACATAAGAACAAACATTGTGAACTCTTCTTCTTTCAAAGCCATGCAGATCAATTTCTTAGTGAGTTTTGTGCGGAAACTGAGGGTCCGTCAATGAGTTGTCTTTGCACGGTTGATAAGGCAATTAGGTCAAATGATCACTTGGAGTTTTTCTTATTATTTTCACTCAGAAATCATCTCCCGAAGTTCATCTTCACTCTATACGAATACAAATACACGGTATTGCTATTACTGATACTCGTATTTGATTCCTTAGCGTTTTCCGGTGCCTTAGTGACATGTCCAGATCTGCCATCCAGAAATCAGAATGCGATTACGAAAGTAAGACGGTTTGTAGACGAATTCTGGTTTTTAGATAGCGGATTCAAAGTTATCGAAAGCCGCTCGACTTTTATAAATAAAAATGTGGGTATAGGCGGGCAACACGTATATTTTGTATTGCAAAAAATGTATCTGATTTAAAGAAATGTGAGAGATGACCATAAAGTCTAAAAAAGAAGTCCAAATGCTGAAAAGCATATTGCAAGCGAAATGATATCTATCGAAGTGAAAAAAATATGGATGAGAATTTTACGTTGACAAGACAAATGTGTACTTTGACATTTCAGCATGATTGGGACATTCTAGTGTTGCTCTTGACGTTCGATTTTGTCATGTGTTTTGAAAACAGAAATTTAAAATGAAATTTATGAAGGAAATTTGATAACTTGCATAGCTCATCAGATCAATGGTAACAGAAGTGGTGACTTCGTTCATACTTAGCGTAGTAGTAGTAGAATATTTTGCCCAGACATTTGAATGATCTACATTTCTTGTATAATTTGCGTCTAGTTTAATATTCTATTCTCTAGTCTCCATTAACTTGACACCGCTAAAACGTCATTATTTTCCAGTGGAAACTGTAGAGTGGTTTACTCCAATAAACATGATTTTGGGTGTTGAAGCTGCGTGATTGTTTTCTACGTGAGCCAATCACATACGCATTTTTATCGGGCGGGACCATCCCAAAGTCGACGGGTTCTACTTGCCTGATACAGTTTGAGTGATGTTCTGAAAATTTTGTCAGATCACAATGCGTTAATTAAGCTGCAGTTTATCATTCGAATCATAGCATTACCTCCCAGGAAGTCTGTGGGATCTCCCAAGACGGAGAAGTTAACCTCAATCTGCCCGCAAAGTCATCGTCTAAAAGAGCTGAAGCTGTTAGGTAGTGGTTTAGTTTAGGGGTCACAACAACGTATATTTAAATTGAATATTTAAGTATTTAATTACCTTTAGAGAGATCAGTCTGAGGAAACTAGCTAAACACCTCACGCTCATTGGATGGCGTGTATTACCATTGTATCCAGATTCCAGAAATCATTATCACTCACTGGATCAGATCCGATGTCATTGGATTTCATGAGGTACAACTAGACTTTTGAGCTATGGTTTAACTTTATATTCATTTCCCAGCGCATGGCTGTTAATACAATTTATAATTTCAGTTAAGTCTTGCCTAAAAAACTTTTTAAATGACTTATTTTCGGATGAGGTAAATATACTTACTGGTACATACGTTCAAACACGGTAAAATCATGTTTCTCTAGTAGTTTTTTCTTAAAAAACAGTAACAAAGATATTAATTTAAAGTGACATTGTTTCAAAAAGGTAGTGATGCTATTGATGCTGGCATAGCAAAGATGGGAAGCAAGTGATGTTAATTAGAGAATATTTTCAAAACACTTAATCTTTAACCCCAAACAATGAAGTATTTTAATTATTCTATTCGTTTTACGTTTTTAAAACGTGAATTTTCCGACTGAAATTAAGGTTCTGGGAGAACATTGTCTGCTAGTATAAAGTGGTTCTTGCGTTCTTTCAACTATTGATTCCGCTGTAAGATTTGTTGAACAATTATATAATATACAGCAGTGAATATGTTGGAGTGCTTGTGCCATCAGAGGACTGAGACCTGGAGTGAGGTCTATGCAGGTCAACCGACATTAAATAAATTATAAATATTTAAGTGTGAATTGTTTACTATGAAATTTGTTATATTTTCGTGAAGTTGACGACAGGTGAGCAGTTGGTGAAGTGTGCGAATATGTTAAAAAACGAGAAATGATATGATGTGGGGGAACAAAAATACTCACAACTTTTAGATAACAAAGTGAATGAGATTGTGCTTAAAGGTTGTGATTCCAATATAGATTTAATATTCAGAATTTACATACACATTTCAAGAAAAGCTGTGATCGTTTTAAATAACTCGCAAACATTATTTTTATATTATGTTTTTAAATGAACTCTGAGTGAAGAAAAACAAGTTTTAGGTTATATTTTTTTGTATGTGTGCAAGAGGTATTAAATACCACTTGCATTGTGAATATTAATGTGATTTCAGCAAATGATTATCTTTCGTCATTCAGTATGTCATCGAAGAAATGTTATTCTGAATCCTCTGAGTTCATGACATACATATTCAATCGATAATATTTTCATTAAGCAAGGCAAGAATGGCCAGTGGTTATATGCATCATAGATTCCTAATAAAGACGGAATATATGATAATTATTTTATTATTGTCACATAATTGATATCCATTATTATCATTTTGTACAAGGTAAAGTACGATTACATGATTTTATGTTGACAAACAAGCTGTTTTTATAAAATTAATTAATGTGTAAAGTATATTTTATTATGGTGCTTTTTATAAAAAAAATCTCCAAGAATGTGCAGAAAATAAATAAGGATATAATAATACCATATGTTCTTTTTATTGAAAATAGTTTTGAATGACCACTCTCTTTTTCAGGGTAATGGAATGCTCAGACAATAAAACCGAGGAATAAAAATGTTTTGTTGAAATTTAATATAAAGATTATCTTGAGGGGTCTTTGATCAAAAGAGAATCATGTTATCAGAAATTCAAACAATACTGTAATATTTTTAAAAATATTTACTCGCAAAAAATATTTTATGGGAAATTACAAATTGTTCAGTTAAAAAATAATTTAAATATTTACTAATATGTTTGCCATTGAGATCTGTAAATAAACACCTTTATTACTTCTCCATTGCTTGAGGTCACAAATACTCTTAGAACGTAATAAAATATTTTATGAAACGAACATTAAAAATTAACAATAAATTACCCCTGAACTTCGTTATATACTTTGTCATCTTAAAGAAAATAAATCCATCAATACACTAGGAGGAAATGCAGAAAACAACGAGGATTTATTTAATTGCTTTATTTTTAAACTATTTAAATAACAATAATAATTTACATCGAATTGAAATAATAGAATTTTAAAGCAATGTTGAAA
This sequence comes from Gryllus bimaculatus, assembly GCA_017312745.1. Classification (NCBI taxonomy): domain Eukaryota; kingdom Metazoa; phylum Arthropoda; class Insecta; order Orthoptera; family Gryllidae; genus Gryllus; species Gryllus bimaculatus. The sequence continues at coordinate 3,240,173 of BOPP01000037.1, forward strand.
AAGTACACATAGTAAGCTTCGGGCAAAATTAATTTTTATTTCAAATCTAGTTGAATATATATATTTTACTAGTAAAGATTTAGATTATTCACATTCATAAAACGCCCAACGAACTCGTTTAGTCTAAACTTTAGACCCCGAGCTTTCAACGATACTGCCCACGAAAGTGCTATTGTTTAAAAAATTACTTGATTGTAAATTCGTTTAGTTGTTACATAGACTCCCGGTCTAAGCAAGGTAACGGTTAATTATGGAAAAGACTTCTGAGCAGTATATAGTCTAATCTTTAATTGTAATGTTATAAGTGTGCGGCCACAGAGTATTATGATTGCAGCTGACAAAACACTCAGTTTTGTGGAAAGAGAAGCTTGAGTTGGGTGCAGTGCGTGAAATCCCATAGTGCTTAGCTTCTTCGCGACAACACACCTGTTCTTACTCCTCAGATTGCAAATAATATTGCGAATCCATATGGCTTCAAGGAAAAAGTGTTTCAGACGAGAGGTAAAAGAAGCATTTTTGACTGTTTTGCAAATAAAACTTCAGGGAACTTTTTTCAAAGGCTTAGAAATGATAATATTACAGATGTGAAAAAGCGTTGGAGTAAAGGGTCATTACATTGAAAAGTTATTTGGTATTTTTCTTTGTATCAAAAATAAAAGTTTGTGAGGCCGGACACTCATGGAACCTGCCACGTACTTCTTGAAAAACTAGAAGTAAATACTTCTTAGAATTAACGCCACTCGATTTGTAACACTTCTGCGCCCTGCGCTAAGACTTGCTTTGCTGCATGTTGGTGTTCGTAAAGTTGTCGGCACGCCCGTACCAGCACTATTTCCGGCTGGCTGCCTTAGGAACTTCGGCGAAGAGAGTAATTGGCAATCCATATTCCGGTCGCTCCTCAGAAACACGTGCTTCTCGTCGAAATATGGCTTCTTGTTCCAACTTTCCACCGAGCGGGCACTATTGTGCTACGACTCATGCATACAGATCTTTTTCCAAAGGATACGTTTGCGTTTCTAGAGGAGGCATTTGGGGGTAACTGGAAGAGAAATATTTGCGGGACTGATACTTAACGCCGTTGGGCCACAAGAAAAATGATGTATCTAAAAAATCATTATTTTTAAGATAAATTAAGAAAGAGATTAAGAAACTAGTATATTTTTCCTAAAAACAATTTTATGTAGTTCACAAGACAACCGGTACATAGAGTAAATCTATATATCTTTGACAGAGAAAGAAGAAATAAACAACTCTACTCATACTGATGACGTTCTTCTATAAAGTGACCATTTTTTAGGCGTGTCTTGTTTTCCCGAACACTGGCTAGTAGCACAAGAAAAAAGCACAAGATAGTAACTTACACAGATAATAGTATTTTATTTCATACTATGACGCAGTTCGGTTGTATGCGTGTTTCAAAGCTGAAAAGTGGAACTGCTCAGTATTCGGAAGTGTAATGAATTTTCAAACCAACTTTTAAACAACGAAGTTTGATATCAAGACGTGTTCTTTAAATAAGTTACACCACCTATGATGCTTATCATTATAATAACCAGAATTATACACTACTCGTGCAAAAGTAAATATTAGTGTCAAAGGATTGCGCTATCACTGTAAAGTAACATAGGTAGCAATAATACGTTTCTATATTGTGAATCTGTCATGTATACTAAAAACAGAATGTCATTTACTGCGTTAACATTTTTGACATTTTTACCCGAACATTTGTTCATATTCTACCTTATATATTTCTTAAGATTTCTGAGGTTATAATATTGTTTCACTGCTCAGCTAGGCTGCTTGCACCGCAGCAGCGCCCCCGAAGTCAAGGGCCACGAAAAAAGATCTCCGCCAACATCCAATAAAAGTGTTCAATGTAGTTCAAAAATATATTAAAGGTATCTCTTGGTGAAAAAATTCTGTAACAAATTACTGGCCATCAGTATAATTAATATATCAAAACCTTAAGGGTTTTCGTGTAGAATGTAATTCGAGCTTTGTTCTCCACCAGATTTCGTAATTTTTTCTTCAAATACAAGGTAGTGGGCCCTAAATGTGTTATTACTAACTGTTATTAACTTGATTTATGGTTAAAATGCAAAATGGAATATATTAACATTAATAAGTTGAATTCATATCTGCCATCATTTGTTTGCATCATTTTCAATACCAACTATCTCAGAATTACAATACAATAAAAGGAAATCCTTGAACCATGCGATTACAGTTAGTGAAGCAAATATATCATGCTTCTTAAGTTTTAAGATTGACTAAAGCAGCTACCCGCTGCTACACGTTTTGCAAATACTTTTTATTTTTGGAGTTTGGGCTTTTTTGTAAACCTAATTTTTACAAAAACTTAAATATTTTTTGTGTTAAATTTAGTTTAGAAATTTGTCTTTAATTTCTCAATTTTAATAAACTTGGCTTTATTTTTGTTGCAATATGGTTTTATGGTTTACAGAGAACAACACGAAGGTTTCTGAGTCACAAATAAAATGTAATGAATTCGAAGTGCGTCCATTTTGTCACTCTCCTCATAAGAAAAGAAATAATTCAACGCTTTGGAAGAAAACCATTCATTAAAAATTCTCATATGTTCAAATGAAAAGATTATCCTTCATATTGTAAAAAAAATACTATTGACGTCAGGAATAAACATGAGTAAACTAAGAAGATACGGGTTAAACATTAAATTATCTGTTTTTATCGTATTTTGTTAGTTTTTCTTTGAAAAAGAGAAATTGTATTCAATAAATATATGCAGGATGAAAAACGTCAAGGTGAAATGCAATTGTTTCTTTCATATTGTGCAATACATTTATCTGTGTGAATTGGAATAGTGTAGTATAGTTTGTAGTTCCCCACTCCCCGCAAGATTCATTCACTGCCATATGCAAATGTCTGTCACACATGCTCTTACTTTCTTATAAATACTGAAAAGATATTTTAACTCTTCTGGAAGCGCGCCTTAAGTGAGCAGTCCCGCGTTGTACCTTTTCCAACACACATTTCTTTAATGTTTTAAAATATTCATTTATTTATTGTTCTTATAAATTTGATTCTTATTTTTAATTTTAGATTGTTTGTCGTAGTATATAATTGTGTTTTTATTGCAATTTCGTTTTTATTGCTACAAACATTAGACTGTATGTGAGACGTGTGTAGTAAAAAATACAACACAAAGCACGCGCGTTCAATTCAACCTGTTTTGCAACTATTTGTCCAAAAATCGGTTTGAACAAGTGGCAGAGGTGATGGAGATTCAGGCGGAGGAATACACGTCATAATCACGTTTCCAGCTGGTACAAAGTGTTCGCTAACAGAACGTGCTGTTACAACAGCGCGCTTCGGTTAATTTAAAATAGAGAAGTACTTCATAAAGCAAACGTAAATAGTAACATTGTCGTTTGGTAATAGTACGTACAAAAGAATGAATGTAAACTCCCCCTTTGTTTTGCAAATGGTGTGTGTGTGGGGGGGGGAGAACCAATAGCCAGACGCGAAGGGGAGACTTCGGCAACGTCGAGGGCAATGAGAAGCTGTCGCGTTCGGAGCGCCGAAGTTTGGTTTATTCGTGACCGCCGTGCTGCTCTGGAGTCGGGCTGGTCATCTTTTCCGAGATAGTTTGGACGTCGCCGCTGGGGACCTGTGCCAGCGGCCAGCGGTCTTCGAAGCGGTGGTGTGCGGAACGGTCAGTGCTTGGGAGTTACTGAGCAGGGCTCTCGCCATCTGTGTGGTCTCTCGCAGCCGAAGCACGTGCCCTTGCGGACAGTGCCCAGGGTACGCTGAGTCCCACGTTCTCCTCCCTTTTGGGCTGTACACAGGCAGCGCGTACGTGTCAACGGGGGGCTGGTGCGCTGATCCTGGAAGTATCTTTGTGAACTGCAAAGTGTAATTTTAAAGCAGCAGTGCAGAAGTTATAATCTCTCAATATAAATGATTTCATCTGTTGAGATATTAATGCGTAATTTTTATGTGCTGTATTTTAATTTTCTTGATTTGCAGTATTATTATTAATTTCATTACTCAATAAAGACTAGTACGAAATGTAGTATAGTGAGTATCAGCGTATCAGCTCCTCCTTTGAAGATAATTTAATGGGGTATTTGGGTGGAAAGTACAGCTTCTGGCCCTGCTCAGTTAGATGTACCGGGGCCTACTGTGTCATAGTAGTCTAATGCAAATTTATTTACAGAACCATGCCTTCACATTCAACTTCTCTTAGTTGCGCAATTCGTGAAAACTACGCAGGCTCGTAGGCAAAATTAATATTAGTGGAGCCTGTAGGTAGGCGTGAGAATTTTTGCTAGTGGTAGCTCGTCGCTGGACCGCGGGGGCAACTAGGGACCCCCTTGTCTAGGAAACGCCCCTGTGGTTCGGCTAGCTCAGGGCCCTTCGTTGCTTGTGCCCTTCATGGGTAATGGAGGCGTTCTGGAATGCTTTGTTTAAAGAAACACGAAGTACCAGCAAGGTACTTTACCGTTCGGCAAAGCATTTCAGAACGACCTTCCACCGGGGGAATTCCTGGAGTTACTTCGAGGCACTGCGTACTCGCGTCGAGGGATTTGCGCGAAGGAAAGTACATAGGTGTAAGTAGACATGACACAGAAGGCAGGGATTGTTGTAATGTATTCTCACTTCCGGAATTTCGAATTTCTGTAGCCAGAAGTCTTCAAGAAACGCCGCAAAACCACGTAAGTATTACGCATGACAAAAAATTCTTATATATTTAACGGTGAATTGAGTATTGACGTTAATATTTATTACAGAGTTTTCATTCGAGAGCTACAAAAAACATCCCATTGGGAGTACGCTATTTTCTCTGACTTCTGCAAAACTTCGTATGCGGAAATCCGAACTTCTCTGATGAAGAAAATTTCTTGGACGAAGAAGACTGAAAAACCATCTACCTACATTTCAAAAATGGATGAGAGGAAAGGTGACTTATATTTTCATATGGTATGATTTAGGTGGAGATTTGAGTATGCTCAATGTTCCAAGACGTCTTGCAGTTAAGCTGCTTCACAAAACAAAAGCAAGCAGATTATATTTAGACCCAATAAAAACGCTAAAGAACTCTTGATCTGTAAATTGGAAAAATGAACGGACAGAAATTCATTGTGGGGAAGTGAGTGGCTAAAAAGTTTTTCAGATCGCTTAAAAAAAGCCGAAATGGGTTACTAGACTGGGATTACTCTTAGTTTCAAAAGCTGTGTGAAAGAAATAAGAATCTGTCACAATCATTATTAATCATACATTTTCTTCTAGAAAAATTAAATAAATATCTTGATGGCTTTTTCAAACCATGTATAGTTTCTAAATAAATGAGAGAACGGGAGGTGAAAGTGGAAGACCTTTTTCCTTGAGTATATGTAGTAAATAGGAGAATATGAAAAGCGTGTAAGTTTGCTAATGTGGGTTGCTCTCATTTCAGTACATAAATACTGCAACAAAAAATAAAAATTACAGAATTTAACCAAAATTGCGCCTTCTGCCTCTTATGAAAGTGAAACGTTGATTCACAAACGATAACGCCCAATGCATTCATTAACAATTAGGAGTTTGAGAAACTGAATTTAATCGTCTACAGTTGGAAAATTATTTGGGCTTTCGTACTTTTGTCTTCCAATTAGGTATCGTTCATTGACCTCTTAACTCTAATTTACTTAATGTTCTAATTAATTTTTGATTTACAGGTCCTACATTAGTCGGATTACTGCTCCCTGCGTTAAAGAACCGGAATGCAAGTTGCATGAATCCTTCACGAACGAGAACCTCGGCTCCTTTCTTTGTAATGAATTTTCACCAGAACGTTTGAACGAAATTTATGTACTTAATGTTGAAATACACTATTTGATTAAGCATACTTTATTTTCTTGGTGCGAAACAATTGACCTTGTCCTCATTTTCCTTATCTGGGAAATTTAGCCAAGATACTTATTTTTTTATTTAATAGGTAATTATTACAAACAAATTTGATTACTTGATCCTATGTGACTAGGCCGAAGGCTTTAAGCTCATTACAATACTACATTCCTTTCGCGTTCTATATCTTCGAATTCTGGTATTCACCCGCAAATGGTCTTCTCCATACGCAATTGGTTTTACAGCCATATGCAAAAATAAAAAACGTAGAGGAGAAGGGGGTCCGGTAACCCGGGTTGTGTAGCGGTGCGTTTTTTTTCGACCTAGCTTAATTCAGTTTATTAATGAAATAAAACTAACTCAGACAATTTTCCTTTGTGTTTAGACTGTAATCATTAATGTAGATATTGCCATTGTGTTTATATACCGTCACCTACAGGTTCGCGTTATTACACTCCAGAATCCTTCGGCGAAATTTCAATGATTTTCTAGATACGTTAAAGCTGAGGTACCCGAGTACTAATTTACTTGTGTTAGGGGATATGAATGCTCGAATTGGTAATAGCAGGAAGTTTTTTCGGACTTCGACCGTCAAGAAGCGAGAAGCGATTCCAGAAAAAAGCAAAGACTCTGATACTTACTTCTGAGATAATCATCGTTCTGTAGAACTTCTCCGAAGTAATGTAGAAGCCCTGGAGAAAAACGTATTAACAGAGAAATAAATATTTGTTAATTTGTACAAAAAATATCTTGCCACAAGTCAAAACGCAACAATTATTAAATTTAAATATTTCATTCGTAATATTTATCTTTCTCAAGTGTTCATTAAAAATTTACTATACCAAATGATATATAATACTTTTTTATATTTTTATTTAAAAATTAATACCAGTAATAAAAAGGAAAATAATTTTGTAACTATTAAAAACGGATTGAGCCCCAATTTAGTTTTAAACTTCATAGTTTTTTCTGTGTAGGGGAGTATTTGAAGGTATAACATTTAAGTAGAACGTTGTATTTTCACTTTGTTTTAAACTCCCCTAGCTGGGAATATATTTATAACGTTTTCTGAAAACCTTGCCAGATGCATTAAAGGAGATTCACCCTAAATATTTATGGCATGTGAAGTAATTTAAATCCGACGTTGTCAATATTTCAAAGAACACGATTTTAGTCAGTTTCCCATTTAAACTTGCGCAATGAAGGCATACGTACGAAGTAGTGTGCACAGTAGAATCGTTGCAAAAACTGGAGGAAATGTTTAAAATATTCCACATAAACCTGAATTCGTTGGATGGAATTAGAAATATGTATAAAGTACTTTTGAAGTAAAAAAAAGTTATTAAACTGATAACATATTGCTTGCATCACTTTAGTAATAATTTGACACAATCCCTTTGAGCTTTTTAAAAGAACTAACCAAAAGCCTTATTTGTAGAAATTAGTTATATGTATCTAAACCATAGAATAAGGAGTTTAGTCACGTAATTTCCCCTACGAAAGCGAATTGCTGAAGAGTTTCAGGTCGATGTGAAGCTAGGTTTAATGCATTGGATATAAAGGTATTTTATATTCAAGGAATTATCAAAGTAATGAAGTATCAAACTGGTACCTATAAGTTGCTGATTTATTTTCAATGTAATAACCTTATGAACTTGAAGATACTGAGTTCTTTGATAGCAAATTAAATAAAAAGCTTTTGCACGGCACATTTTATTGAAACATTCATGTTTTTCACTATCTATAATATCTATCCATCCATATAATCCCCTATCCATTACAACATAACCTTCAATTATAATGTCCGCGAAAGCTTTCCTAGTGACGTATCAAGCCGTAGACTAACCTTGCATGAGCAATCTTTTCGCACCAATTCGATTCTCTACATCAGGATATATAAAAAGTATTAGTGTATGCATTTTGTAGCTTCACGAATGTAGCCTTCATCCACTCTACGAAAGTGATCGCACGTGTCGCAAGGGCAAGTTGTGACTTGTGCGCCTTCAGTGGGAATGGTTGACAACGGGTATCCAGAATAAAAGTGTAGCAATTTGCAAGACGGACTTGAGCTTGTCAATGTGAAGTCTACCCCAGGTTGTTGTCACTGTAAAGACAGTTGTAATTACATTCAAGATGCTTTTCTTGCCAGGATAACGTAATACTATATCTTCATCTTCAGTAAGGTATACACTACTACCGGCATTGTCAGACGAATTGCTTAACTACACTACGCGAAGAATCGGGAGTTCAGCAAATCGAGATACCGCGGATTCCTGGATGAGTTACAGACTGGGAACCCTGGTTACTAATTGTGCCGTGCTGTTGGTCAGAGAGATAAAAGACAATGACTGCAACGTTACAAGACAAAAGACGATATTTAAAGGAGGATTATTCCATACTTTATACACACACACACACACAGTGTCCACAAATATGGCTAAGAGCCGTTGTGAAAAAGGCGCAACAAATATACTTGTTTGTATTATTAGTATGCAACGGTGCCAGCCGCAATCTATGAGAAACCCTAGTACCGATCAGAGCCCACGCGCAAACTACTGCTATTGTTTGATATCAGTCAGAATTGCACAGATTTTTAATCATAATCCTTTAAAATTGTAAGTTAGTGAACAAATAAGGTAGTTGAAGTTTGTTTGATCAGGTGAAGGGAAGACCCGACTTGTCTTTAAATAGTATTAAGAAAGTATTTTTGTATTATTTAGGATTTTCGGTAGATTATTAGTGCTACAACTAGTTTTTAAAAAATATTATTTTAATACTGATAATACATGTGTAACTAAATTATCGAAAATATAAATTTTAAATTATATTAAGTTGCGAGATGTTGATATGACAACGAAATATGGTACATGTTTTATAGTAGTTAAGGTGGTACGCTGGTGATGTGTAGTAATGAAGTTAAACAATACATTGCAGCATGTTATATCCGGTTTGGTCATGTTATGAATTCTTCGTATTCTCGTATAATAGGTATCCAAAATTAATTCCTTTTTCAAAGGTCAAATCACTGTCACAAATAGCAACTTTACACTTTTGTGTAAGAATAGTACATTGTGCAACGATGATGAGTATTAATACTCGAGTGTGATATTACAATACGAGCGAGTATCGTGCACTTCACACGAGTGTATTAATACCCATTACATCGAGTTTCATACGGTACTTTTTTTACGATTTATGGTAACTTTAATAAGTTAAACTTTTACCGTAAATCGTTTTTTGGCAGTTGACAAGCATGATTCAGCCAAGGCCACCTAGCCGACAACTCCCTAACCCTACTCTAGCAGGTGGCTTTTGTTATCAATCCGCCTGCGAGGGAGTACT